>SZWC01001535.1:53469-74187 GCA_023375785.1 Penium margaritaceum
CAAAATGGCTGCTGCAAAATGGCTGCTGCAAAATGGCTGCTGCAAAATGGCTGCTGCAAAATGGCTGCTGCAGTGCGACGTGGACATTGGCTCGTCATCGGTCGCCAACGGCGTGGTGCGATTTGTGTTGGGTTACGTGCGCACGCTCGTCGTGGACATGGCGTTCCTGCTCCAGGTAGGAACCCCCTATGCACTTGTGCATGCATGCGGGTGGTACATGTGCACCCACACGCATGTACATGCGTGCGTGCACACACTCGTGCATGCGTGAATGCATGTATGCACGCATGCATGCACATGCTCTCATATTCTCGCACATGCTCAGGAACACACTTAGAGAATGCGGGGCTGTCCAATCTGGGTATGTCCAATCTGGGTATGTCCAATCTGGGTATGTCCAATCTGGGTATGTCCAATCTGGGTATGTCCAATCTGGGTATGTCCAATCTGGGTATGTCCAATCTGGGTATGCCACGGCTATTGCACACTCCTCCCTTGGCGCTTCTGCATTTTTGTTTTTTTTTTTTTTCCCTACCGCACAGAGGTTCTCAGAGGAGGCTACCCTTTCACCATTCTCCTTCCTTGCTTTTCATTTCCACTCTCTGATGCTTTGCAAACCCCTCACATAAATCCTTGGCAGTAAATTGTCTGTTACAGCCATGTCCCTTTTCCGTTCTAGTACTTTGTCCCCCCCCACCCCCCCTTCCCTCCCCCGGTTTTGTCCTGAGCGCACTTTCATCTCATGTGCGCGCACACACACACACACACACGTGTGCAGTCTAACACGGAGGAGGAGCTACCGGAGGCGCTGTTGGGCACGGTGCGAGTGTCACACCTCGAGCCCGACGCGGCGCTTGACCTCGACCTGCACTCGCTCATGCCCTCCTCCTCCATGTCCACCACAGCCCCTGCATACGTCGCCGCTGCGGCACACAGCACCCCGTTCCAGCAAGCGCAGGAGGCAGTGGCTGTTGGGGCAAGTCGGTGAAAGTAGCTGTTGTGCCTCTCATTGCCCCCCAGAGTGTGTTTGCTTGCCGCCCCTTTGATGCATGAGCACACCAGCCAGCTCTCTGCCGGCTTGCTGGCTGCGTGAGTCCGTGCTCCTTTGCTGCCTCAAAAGCGTCAGTAGCACTGAAAGCCGCTGCATTGAGAGCGACAGTAGCACTGAAAGTGCAACCGTGAGCGTCTTTACATGCTTTCGTTGTCATGCTCACGGTTTGGGAGTTTCTGAGCTGCTGTTGTCGTCAGGGTGATCGAGCTGCTACCTGTACTGCTGCTGCTGCTGCTGCTGCTCATGCTGCAACAACAGTAGCAACAGCAGCAGCAGCAGCAGCAGCAGCAGGAGTAGCATTAGCAGCAGTGGCAACGGCAGCAGTGGTGGCGGCGGCAGCAGCAGCAGCAGCAGCAGCAGTGGCAGCAGCAGCAGCAGCAGCAGTAGCAGCAGCAGTAGCAGGAGGAGCATCACCACTGGCTTCAAACTGGAAGACTTAAGTTTTCGCTTCAAAGGCGGTCCAATACCCTTGGCCCTCCAACAGGGGGATCGAGGCCAACATCAACACTGGCTCACTTCAGATCAAGTTTCCTTGTAGCCATCCGACATCCATACAGCATCCGAGGGGCGTTCTGGCACCACCGTCGCCTGCGCCCTCTACCACTGCAACAGCAACAGCGTCACAGCATGTGTGCTGT
Organism: Penium margaritaceum; assembly: GCA_023375785.1. NCBI lineage: Eukaryota > Viridiplantae > Streptophyta > Zygnematophyceae > Desmidiales > Peniaceae > Penium > Penium margaritaceum. The sequence goes on from SZWC01001535.1 coordinate 55,159, forward strand.
TGTTGTGACTGTGCGTGCCATGCCATGCAACTGCAGCGCCTTTGACTTGGCCATGGCTTGCACTCGCTTTTGCACAGTGCATCTGTGTTCATATGCTGACGGGCATGATACGTGTTTTATGATGTGCTTGGCCATGAGATAGTGTCCATCGTTGAGGTTATGTACACTGCCGGATTCGTGCATTTTTCTTGCTATTGGAATTGATTCTTGGAACAAGTGAAAATTGGACATCTAATAAAAACAGGAAGTGTACAATGTTCTCTGTGCCCTTCATGCAAGAATGTGCATGTGCTTTTGTATACATTTCATATTCTGTCATTCCATCTGAAACTTCTGTCGCAAAGTAGGTGGCCTGGTGTCAACCAACGTTCTCTCATGACTTGGTAGTACTTGCATGTGTTGCTGGTTTGGAGTGTGTCCATTATTGGCATCCGCTCTTGGGGTGTGAATGAGAGATGGATCCACATGACGAGTTCTGCAAGGTTGACACTAAGGAGTACTTCACTAGCCTCTTAATGTCAGATTCTAACCGTTATGGCTTACATTGGCATCAGTACTTTGGTTCTTCGTCAGCTACTCACGCCCCTGGAGGTTGCTAAGGTGGAACAAAGATCGAGCTCTTGGATTCATGTACACTTGTGTGGGCTAAGCCCGCTAGGAAGGTTCCTAGCTTGCCTAGAAAGCGCTCGAGCTCTGGTGATGATTGAGAGAATGGCATCGCCAGTATCTGGCGAAGTTTGGAACTTAGACAAGTGAATGGCGTAGATAAGTAAACAAGAGAGAGAATACGATGAGCCCTACTGGGAGTTTATGTATAGGGAACTGTTGACTAGCCCACCAGGACCTGTCATCCCCATCACGCCAAGAGGCACAAACATGGGCCCCCTCGAGAAGAGGGGAAGGGGGCGAACGATGCCAACGGGCCCCCTCGGAGGGGCCCTCCTGATAGGGGTCAAGGGGACCCCTCGGAGGGGGCGGGGGCCCTCAGAGGAGGGCTGCAAGGCCCTCCTGCAGCGGCAGCTGCAGCGGCGTGTGCAGCTGCTGCGATTGCTGTTGCTGCTGCTTTTGCCTCTGATGCTGCTGTTGTTGCTGCTTTCGCCGCTGCTGCTGCTGCTGCTACTCTGCGCAACACCTGTTGCTGCTGCTTGATGTTGCAACCGCTGCTACTGCTGCTACTTCCGCTGCTATTGCTACTGATGCTAAACTACGCAATAGTTGCTGCTGCTCCTTGCTGCTGCCGCGGTTCCTGCTTGCTGATGTCGCCACTACTGCTTGTTGCTGCACGCTACTACTGCTACCGCCGCTGTTGTAGTGGCTACTGCTGCTACTATGTGTTGCTACTGCTGACGCCGCTGCTACAGCGGCTGATGCGCCGTTGCAGCTGTTGTTGCTGCTGTTGTTGCTGGTGCTGCGCGGCGAAGTGGTTACTGCTACTGCTGCTTCTGCCGCCTGTACAACTGTTGTGAATGCTAGTCTTGGCCGTAGTTGCTACTCCTACCGCCGCTGCTGTTGTTGTGAGCGGTAGCTCTGCTGCCACTACTCCTGTTACATGGCACTACAGCTGCCGCGAGTGCCACGTCTGCTGCTGCTACTACTGTTGCTGCCGCAGTCCCTAATGCTGCTGTGCGTGGCTCATCGCCCCTATTGCGTTCACGTGCAGTCGTTTCGCGCTCCCTCACGCTGCTGCCGGCGTGGCACCACATGGCGCGTTCTCTTTGCGTTCCGCCCACTGCTGCTGCTTCTGCTGCTCACACGCCCCCTTGTGCTCTGATACCAAATTGGAAGTATTTTAGGTCATGCAGGCCCATGCAAAAAACGAACATGAGCTCTCTGTGTGAGTGTGATGCAAGACGGTAAGAATTTGGCCGAGTCTGAAGTGCTGAATGTAAAAGAACAAGGAGCGAGTACAAATGAGCCCCTAGCGGGCTTATGTAGGGGCACGGGCAGCTAGTCGCACCGGGCCCCGTCACCCCCGCTGAGCCCAAATGAGTCAGCAGGGAGAACACACTGCGTACACCACGATAACAATCAACGGTGGTCTCCTCGAGGCACCGGAACAGCTCTCCAAGTGCCCGGGTCTCGACCACCGAGAAAATACAAGCAGTGCTAAGAAAATCTCGGAATCAGCGTCCACACATCACGCACGGCTTTCCGAACATCAGAAGCACAAATACAGCTACTGGGTCTCCTCGTCGCACCGGTACAGTCCACCGGGTGCGTGGGTCTCAACCCACCGAGAAAAATCTCCTAGCTCCCAACAAGCCCATAAGGCTGCCGGAACGCATCGACCGCTTCTCGCTGGCGCTGTCGTAGGTACTGGAAAAGTCTCGGTACAGTCCGGAGGCCCGTCGTGTCGTCACGCCCTTCTCTACCATATACCGCCAACGTGGGTATATGGATAATGCATCAGCTTCAGCCGTGACGGGTGGAAGCCTCACAAACCAACAATACACGCGTCACAGAACATGAAAGAACACAATGGAGGTCTCCCAAGGCATTGGAACAATGCATGTGCCCAAGTCTTGACCAACAAGAAAACATGCAATGTACCCATAACACATCTAGATTCTACGTCGACACAATAGCATCATCGACTAGCCAAGTTATGTAGGTTCAGGCCTTCCGAGACGCCGCAACATGTAACCGGAACTGCGGGTCTCAGCCACATGCGAACTACATATGTTTGACAAAAGGTGAACAAAATTCGATCAACCAATGCTCGGTCTCCCGAGGTACTGGTACAAACCATCGTGTACCCGGGTCTCAACCACAAGGAGAGTGCACAACCTGTTAGAGAATTCATGTGGCAAATCACCATGGTGTCTTCAGGGGCACTTACACAAACCACCAAGTGCCAGGGTCTCAACAATTGAGAAAACTCTATCAAACATGCATGAGTAAACTAGGTGGCTAGAATGCACCATACCATATGTCATAAAAGGAGTGATGTACCATGTTATCGTAATTATTCGGAAGATTTTTTGCAAAGTTGTTTTTTTGGGGATGATTCAAAGTACTGGGACCAAGTTTAGAAGCGTTCTAGGAAGTTCCCTCTCGATTGTTAACGCTCGGTAAATTTCGTAAAATCAAGCCAGCCGTGTTAGGTCCTCTTGTGGGAGAACATCATGATGAGGAGTTGGTTGTTCGGGCGATCGATTTCGCTCAGTCAAACTCGAGCGAGCAAGTCAACGCTTGGCCCCCGCGTGGACTAAACTGGACTAAACCCCCGCATGGACAAAACACAACGATGTGGACTAAACGAACCAAACAAATCAAAGAATATGCCTTACAATGGCGTAGTTTTCACTTCACACTACCTACCCTTATCATCATCATTAATAGCTAACTCATCCCCAAATTGCTTTTCCACTCCGATCTATGCCCACCATCGCCAGAAACTCTTTAAAAAATCCAAACCACCATTCTCAACCTACTATCTGCCTCCAAACAAGATGGAAAACTATGTTTCATAAGCAAAAATCTAGCAATAACCCATTTCAACAAAGGAGGTCTGGGGGTACTTTGGCCAACAACCCTAGTTCAAGCACAACAAGTGCTCCGTGCAAACAACTTCCTCTCTACTACGCAAGCTGCCTGGAAAAATGTAGCCTGCACTACCCTTAGCTTCTTCAAAAAAGGTCATTTTTTCCTCTCTCACCTGGATATCCTCAAGTTTAAAGGACGCTGGAATTCTAGATGGACTAGCATACTTACCCAATGCATCCTTTCTAACCCAAAAATCCTGCCACCGACACTACTTAGACAAGAATTGCAACAGGAATACGTCGCCTTCAACCGTTTCATTCTGAAACCAAACGACAAGCCTTTTGGCTTAGACAAGAGAGAACATTTTCTACTTGAAAGAGATCACCAACTTAAACACACTTTCCACCAGTAACTCTCTCTTTTTCCTTGTGGAAAAACTGTACACGAAAGAAACGCCATTGAAAGGGTCAAACGAGCTGTCCCACAAGAGTGGATTGATGTTATCCTCCAGAAAAAGAAAGACAAGTCCTCTGATCATGATTTCTGGTTTATCACCTCGTACACCAACAAACCACCAGCTTTCATCTCCCGTATCAAATCAAGCAATGATGGGTACATTGCAACTACCTTCTCAATGACGCCAAACCTTGACATTGTGCCCACTGATTTCGCTAATACTCCAATCCATGATCTGAGCATTTGCACCCCGGTCCATACCCAAAGTAACAAATTCCTAGGTCACTGCAATAATGTCTCGATCCCAGCATGGCGAATCGATCTCCCTAGAATACCAAAACTAAAGAAAATCTACCACATCATCAATGAACAAAACATCAAACTAACCACTTATCGAGCCAAGTGGGGAGAAGAGGGCTTTCCGGAGCCCAACGACAAAGCTCTAAGAAATATCTTAACCTCAAGAATCATTCCGGCAAAATCTAAAGACACCCTCCTCAAAATCCTCATTCGTAGCATACAAGTACGACATAGACTACGTTGGCACATCAACAACATCACATTACCCTCATGATTCCCCTCGTCCATGTCTACTTGGAGACATTCCTCCTCTCAAAGCTACTGTTTCCTGCATCGCTCTCATGGAACACATCCATGAACGGAAATGGAGATGTCACCAACTTTCATCAGCTACGGCTTGTTGACAATGGATTGTCCTTTTCCGCATTGTTTAGCCGTGGTAGCACTTTTGCACCCTAGAGACGTCACATCTCTGTATCCTTGCTCATCACTGCAATCTGCTGCCTCCTCTTTACTAGAAACAACATCAACTTCCTGTGGATATTGCCTGTCTACTTCTCTTGATTTTTCACGTCGTAGTATCCCTTCTTACACCAGTATGAATGCCAGCTACTCGGGTTGTCCTTTTCCTGAAAACTACTTGTGACCTAACCATCACCTCACTTCAAGCTTCTCCACCAAAAGTAGAAGTTATAGATTGTTTCCTAATCATCACCGGCCTACATCTACTAATGTGCTAGGATGCCACAGCTGAAATCGGAGAAGTCTTACATGAGTCCATATTCTTACATTTATGGCCCACCACACGTCAACCTCAAGATTTTTGTACCATTTGGCTGAGGGCATTTTGGCCACCCACATCGACCTCCAATGTTCCGCTTTCAAAGGTGTTGACACTTTTGACCACTTTCCCCAAGGTTTGACAAACATATCATGAACCATATCAATGTGTTGATACATTTTGGTCGACATCTTGACGTCGCTAGACTTTCATAAAAGCTCACCTCAATGTCCTCAAAACCCCCCGACATCTCGGCAGAGTTTCTCAAAGCAACCACTCACGATGTAATGTCAAACATGGCACTCAACTGGAGTGTCCAAGACACAATGTATGCCTCATTGTGTTTCTCGCTATTGTACATATGTCCTCCACATGTTTGACCCTCGTCATCGAAGTACACTTACTGCTGAATACAAACTATCCAACTGTCCCAATTCCTCGAATTGTCTTGTGCTTCGCACCTCATCCCTGTAGACCATCTGTTAACCACTCCGTGTAACACGTACGGTGGAGTGCTAGTTTTGTGTGCTACCTTACGGGGGGCCCATTTTTGCGTGCTCGCTATAGCAAGGAGCCACATATTCATGTTACCATTAAGGGGGGGGGGGGGGGGGGGGGGGGGGGGNGGGGGGGGAGGGCACGTTTCTGTGCTTGCGCAGGGGGGCAATGTTTTTCCATGCTAGTTTGGAATGTACGCTAGTATTGTATTTTCCTCCATAACAAAGTGGGACCTTGTTTTTTTTTTTTTTGTGTGTGGTGTGAAGCATACCACATGTAAAGAAACTATCAGAAATACTCGTACGTTGTATGGACGTTGCAGACACATATGCATTGTGAAGCGACGGTCATGGAGAATCAAGAAGATCAGCCAAACTCCAAAGAATGAAAATGTTTTCAGTTGTTTAAATCCCTAAACTTGTGAAAAGTTGACCAAGTTTACTTTGTAACTAGGCCTTGCTTGATTGCCAACGATGGTGGACTGCACATGTCGCATTTTGTTTTTCAATTCCATATCATCCACTGGAGCACTTCCGCGTCTAGCAGTTAATGTTTGCAGTTTTTGGACAAGGTGGCAGCAGAGAGGCTTATGCTATCCTCATTGCATATCCTCGTATGAATTACTTGTGGCTTGATGTCCAAACTGGTGAGTTCCTGTAGACAACAAGGCTGACTCTAGCTTTTTGTGAGAAAACGTTTCCTGATTGTGTCAGTGGGAATCACTTAGTGGTCGAGATTCCGACACTTGGTGGTCTGTACTGATGCCGCGGGAGACCCCTGATACATGTTTTGTGTGCAACGCATTTGATTGCATGTTCCCAGTGCTCAATGATTTAGCGTAGCGGTGTTGAGGTCCATGTTCCCAAGATTCTCTTATCGAGGGAAAATACGTGTACCTTCTTAGCTAGTACCTTGTTGACAGCTCCTGCAGCCCAGGGGGAGTGTTGGTGTGTGGGCTTTGAGCTTCACTAAGAGGTAGATAGGATTGTTTTGTGAGATACTCTTGGTTTGCTCCGATGATGCTCCAGTACCTACATTGCTTTTTCTGTGTATGGTGTACTCTAGCCACCTGGCTCACACATGCATGACTGATAGAGTTTTTTTGGTGGTCAAGATCCGGGCACTTGGTGGTGTGTTCTAGTGCCCCAGGAGACCCCATGATGATTAGACACATGTTGGCCAGTGCCAACATGTGTCTAATCATCATGGACATTGTAGGACATTGTAGGGATTGTAGGCATGGAGGTGGTCCCAACAGGCGTCTCTCTGTGTCAACAGGAGACCCCATGATGATTAGACACATAGTGGCATCTCTGGTCAAGACCAAGGTATATGGTGGTTTGTACCGGTACCTCGGGAGACCCATCACTGACTGGTTTGCATGTGACTGAGATCCAGACGTCAGGTGAATGCTCATGAGGCGACCGGGCTTGCTCGTTGAGCATCTGCAAGCTGATGTCGCGCAGTCGAGAGGTGTACTTGTGCAAAAAGAACTACAGGCTCAGGGGCACCAGAAGTGGCTGACTCAGCCATGTCAGGTCGCTGCTCAGTCATTGCTCCAAGACTGTCCACATAACCCGTATCACACGCCTCCATGAAAAGGCGTCGAGCCACGCGCCCAACATCTCCTAGAATCCAAAGAGCCTACAGGTGTTCAAGGTCAACGAGGCACCGGCACAGTGCCTCCTGAGCAATGACCTCCATGTCCCCCATTGTCAGCACAACAGGGGCAGTCAAATCAGCAACCACTGTTACCAATCTACCACCAGAGACACATGTAGCTTATGGCAAAACTCTAGCCTCTGGGGCTACCAACGCTGTAGCTGTTGGGACCACCTCCACGCCTACAATCCCTACAACGTCCTGTGCTCTGTCTGACTCTGGCGTAGTAACCAATGAGGGTTCCCCTTACCACTGCCTCTACTTCCGTGTCTTGCACCCTAAGCTCAAACACCCCAAAAACAGGTGAGAATTCGACCCCTGCTACTACCACTCTGGCGACAAGGAAACCTTTGGCTGATGGAGCATCTACACCCTACAAGGCTATAGATGATGTAGCTCACAAAGCCACCTCCACAAGGACACTTCATACAACATGGTCTACACTGTCCGACTCTGGTATAGTAACCAACAAGGCTCCTCTTGCCACGGTCTCTGAGCCTATGTCCCGTACCGTAAGCTCGACCACTCCAACAGCAGCTGCAGAATTGGTCCCTATTGCAGTCACTGGTGACGAGGACACCTCTGGCCGATGGAGCATTTGCATCTCGTGGAGCTCTCAATGCTATAGATGGCAAAGCCACCTCCAGAACGACACTCGGTACAACATGGTCTGCATTTCTCGACTCTGGTGTGGTAGTAGTCGATGCTCCCCATAGTGCCTCTATCATTGTCCGTAGAGTCATCATGTGAGACATGCATGCCTTTCTGTCTCCTTTCTTAGGTAAAATGACAGGTAGTGTCCCATCTGAGGGCTCTGGAGCTGCTGATGGAGCAACTTTATCGATCCCCTCCACTAGTGCAGACCCTCCTGCATCCTCGGTAGTGTCCAACTCCAGTGCGATGGCCAATGATGCTATCGGTAAGGCTGGAACAGAAGTCACGCATCCCTGCATGGTGAGAATCTCATTGCGATTCCATGGAAACAAACGGCTCGTCAAACCATGGAGTCTATTGAACGCTAGGTTCAGATCTGTCCTAGCAGGTCTATGAGAAAACGTGCAAGAGTCCGAGTAACAAGGTGTCCCCTTGTTACGGGGTGAGACTCGCTACTCGAGTCTCACCCGTCGGCCGGCGAGCAAGGCTCGCCGGCGCTCAACAGGACTCGAGGGCAAACTCGCCCGAAGTTCGCAAAACCTAGCGAATGTCCCTGCGAGCTCCTAGGTTTGGCCGAAACAGGCCACATGTAAGGAAACCTAGTTTGGTCCTACAAAACATGCAAAGTACAGACTACTCTAGGCTTTCTACCACACCAAGTAAAATATGTCGCAACAGTATTGAGGACGCATGTAGGTTTGTCAACGGAGCAGGCAAGGATCGACGGCCGGCAGAGTGCGTAAGAAGGAAAGGTGGCACCGCCATGTGGTGAGCTTGGTGTGCACGCATCTTCACGATCAAAGTGGATCACCGCCGACCACCGAATCCGTATGCACTGCACACCCGAGGACATAACGGACGAATATATACATAGAGGGTTATCACATGGTCATAGTCAATAGGCACATACACTCAATCTCCAGGATCGCAGAATCTGGTAAGGTCGTGCCCGGGACAAGGCGGGCCTATGGAGTCATCCACAAATGCTATCGCCAAGCATGAGGTGAACAAGAGCGACTGGCAGAGGAAGAGCATTCTCGTGTAGGATCCATACCAGCAGAGGAACATAGGATGGAAAGGATGGTCGCAGCCTGCGAGGGCAAGTCTGATGGTGGCTGAGAAGAGTCGTGTGCGGAGGCCTGGGACGTGGTGGAAGAGGTGGCCGAGAGTGGAGATGTGATGTCAAAACGACCAACGACAATTCGATCGCCAAGGTCCTTCAACATCCGTTTTGGACTCTGTATCTTTCCGTACAGTATGGCCATGGCTCCGGTGAGGGGGACCGCCATATCTGGCAAGTCCAAATTTTGTGGAGGGCGCAAACGATCACGTGGTCAAGGCCATGGCGGATGCCAGTCTGGCGGGCACTGCCAGCATCGACGCCACCCGTGACGCCGTCACACAATAGTAGCAAGCAAAGACAGCTGGCGCCTGCTGTCACATCATTGTGCTCATATTCCTCAAACAATACCAGAAGCCTGATGTTGTGTTGGTCCTTTTCTTCTTCTTCGTCTTCTTCTTCTTCTTCTTCTTCTTCTTCTTCTTCTTCTTCTTCTTCTCTCTCTCTCTCTCTCTCTCTCTCTCTCTCTCTTTCTCTCTTACCAAATTCTCTAGTGATGTATCGAATTACGAATCACTCGAAAGTGACTCGATTGCCCCCTTCGTGCGGGGGCGGTGGTTCCCCTTTCTATCTTTCCTTGTTTGGTTTTCTCTCGCCTTTTTTTTTCAATTTACCGAGTNCTCTCTCTCTCTCTCTCTCTCTCTCTCTCTCTCTTTCTCTCTTACCAAATTCTCTAGTGATGTATCGAATTACGAATCACTCGAAAGTGACTCGATTGCCCCCTTCGTGCGGGGGCGGTGGTTCCCCTTTCTATCTTTCCTTGTTTGGTTTTCTCTCGCCTTTTTTTTTCAATTTACCGAGTGGATTTTGTTCAGGGACAACTCACCGGAGAGTCACTAGAGTGTCCCCCTCTATCGGGTGCAGCAGTCATCACTGGTTTCTTCTCCTCGCCAGCCGGCTCCATTCCGGCGGTTGCTCCCACAAAAATCGTGGGTGCAATCGTCAGTACGCTTGTCGACGATCTCTTGGGCTTGGACCGGCAGCGCAGCATTCACGATATTGCGCGGAGGCCGTGCAGCACCCACAGCTACTGCTACTATGACTGCTATGGCTGTTGCGGCTCCTGCAACTGCTTTGGCTACTGTTGGTGCAGGTTCTGCTGCCGGGCTGCTAAGGTGACTGGGCAAATTGCAGCAATCTTAGCAGCAGCATGTTGTGGCAGCTGACACTGCTGAAGTTCTGTCCCACTGCTGTTGCACACTATTGCTGCTTCTGTTGCTCCTGCTACTTGCTACTGCTTATTGGTGCACGCTGCTGCTAATACTTTGCTCCTACTTTGCTACTTTGCTACTATTGCTACAACTGCTGATGTGTGCTACTGCTGTAGCAAATGCAACTACTGTTGGGGATGCTACTTCTACTACGCGTCACCGTCCATGTTGCCGCCTGCTACAGCTGCTACTATTGCTACAACACTGCTCCTCCTACTGCTTCTGCTAGTGCTACTACTGCTGCCGCGTAGCTGCTGCTCGTGTTGTGCGCTGCTGCTGCGGCTGCTGTTGAGGAGGTTGCTGTTCCTACTTACCCATACCTCAGGTCCACCTGCAGCTCACGGCCCCCAGAGGAAGCTCTGTAACGATTTCCTCCCCCTTGTCTTTTCTTTCCTGTGTAGCTGCCTCCTCTGGTGCTTTTCCTCCTTCCGCCCAGAACCACCTACTGCTGCACCTGGTTTTTGTTGTCTCGCTGATGCAGTGATGATAACTCCTACAAGAAGTTCCATGTGGCACCACACAGGTAGCAACCTGTGTGGTGCCACATGGAACTTCCTCACAGCGCCTCAGACAGAGTGTAGTAGCACCAGAGCTCACACGCCCCCATGTGCTGTGATAACAGGATAGAATTCATTAAGGAATGTAGGCTCACGCAAAAACGCCATGAGCTCTGGGTGAGAGGGGCACATAGTGAAGGCCAAATCTGGCTGATTTTGGAACGCATTATGAACAAGGAGACAGTACAATGAGCCCTACTAAGAGCTTATGTACTAGGGACTGGCAACTAGTCCACCGGACCCTATCATCTTCATTGCACCAAAAGGCATGAACGGGAAATGCCAAGGTCATAGAACGTAAAACCACACAAGAGAAATCTCGAGAGGCACCTGAATAGTCCACTGTGTACCCTGGTCTCAGCCGACAAGAAGATATGCAATGTACACATACACATTAAAACTCTACGATGGTATACTAGTATCGCCGGCAAGCCAAGCGAGGAAAGTTTAGGCCTCCTAAGACGCCTGAATATGTCACCAGACGTCTGGGTCTCAGCCACATGCAAACTAGTCAGTGCTGAGTCTCCCGATGTATCATTAGCAAACCACCATGTACTTGGGTCTTGACCACCGAGGGAATACACAACCTGTCAGTGCCAACATGTGTCTAATCATCATGGGGTCGCCCGGGGCACTGGTACAGACCACAAAGTGCCTGGGTCTCGACCACCGAGAGAACTCTTCTGGTCATGCATGTGTGAACTAGGTGGATAGAGTACACCATACATAACTCAAAACAAGCAATGTAGCTGGTGGAGCATCATCGAAGTAAACCGAGAAGCTCTCACAACACAAGCCTATCTACCACTCAAAGAAGCTTAAAGCCCACACACCAACATTACTAACCCCTCAACTTGCCACAAGTTGACCAAGTTGACTTGGTAACTAGGCCACCTTGATTGCCAAGGATGGTTGATTGCACAAGTCGCATTTCGTTTTTCAATTCCATGTCATCCGTTTGCAAGGTGGCAATGGAGAGGCTTATGTTATCCTCATTTCATGTCCTCATACCAAGTTTTGTGGTTTGATATCCAAACTCATGAGTTCCTGTAGAAAACAAGGTTGAGTCTACTTGTTTGTGAAAAAAACGTTTCTTGTGATCAGAATGTAGTTTGCCGCAAGGTGGATGCGTCCCAGCTACTCATTTCATAGTGTAGCTTGTCGTCCCTTGCTGTGCTGCTCAACGCAAGATTTTGTGTGAGGCGGGCAAAATTGAAACAGGATCGAGACTTGAAACAGGAACGAGACTTGAAACAGGAACGAGCCAAACCGATACGATACTAAGATTTTCTCGTTCTCTAATCCTAAGAGGAGACACATAGTAGTGAGTGGAAAAAAATGCGAGTTTGAGATCGAGCCATCTGGTGTCAATCTCTGTTCAACAGTCCCAACATCATGAATCACAGGTCAAGGCTTTCCTTTTCAAAACAGAATTATAACTAAAGAAAAGACTTACAATATGTTGACTACACATCTTGGTATCCTCTTGTGCACACTTTCCTCCAAGAACCTATTGTGATATGAGCCGTTCCCATCTGTTTGTACAGCTTACTGTGACCACTCGGGTGTGTCCATGCTCGTGTAGATCCTTGATGCAGAGGCAACTAGCGCCGGAGCACGGACGAGTGGTGGCTCTACCCACCAGCAGCTGCCACGACGTCCTGGGTGCTTGCCGGGGTGCTTTACGGTTTTTCTACAGACGCTAGAGTTTTCTCGGTGGACTGGCTCTTGAGCCCGATTAGCATACTTTGCATTTTCTGTCCACCGGTTGATGTCAGACTTATTTGTGTAAACAGTCTTAGTGTCTGGCTCAAGATTTTGCATCTCTAGGTTCAGACGGTATTGCGTTTGGATACCTGTGCAAATAGTTATAGTCAAAACAGTGGTTTGGGTCGGTTTTAGCATAAGTTGACACTGTCACGTGCCTCACCCGCCATGCGCCGCAGCAGCTATTTATGTTGTGTCCTTGTTAGTTGTCATTTCTCTCTGCATTACTAAGCTATCGGAGCTTATGAGACTTTGCACCTGACCCTTGCTATTTCTTGCACCTGCTTGCTTGCTAGTGCGACAGCTGTCTGGACAGTGTCGCCACGTCAGCAGCAGTAAAATTAGGAAGCTTCCTAGCAGTTTCTCATGGTATCAGAGGAGCGAGACCTCTCTCGCTGAGCTACACCGCAGAGACGCAGCACTAGCAACAACATGAGAGTCACCACCACCGTCGTGTCTTGGGACTCGTTGCAGCCGTTTGGAGTAGCGACATCACCACAAAACTCCCACCACCACACCAAATGAGCTACTGCAATGTGTAGCTCCAACAGCCACACCGAATAGCAGCAGCAGCACCGGGTGGCAAGAGCAGCCGTGTCAGGCTGTCCACCTCTATAAGAAGGGGGGGGGGAATCAGCTGGCAGCATCTCGCGGCAATGGCTATGGGCAGTGGCAGCGCGTAGCGACGGCAGTAGCTTGCAGCAGCCACGGGCACCAACAACAGCGCAACAGCAGTGGCACAGGCAGCAGCAGCAGCATCAGCAGCGCAGCAGCACTGGCGGCGGTCGCAGCAGTGATGCTACGCAGCGCTATTGTGCACCACTATTGCATGGCACTGTTGCGCAGCTATGCCAAAGCTGCAAAGTGCTGCGCTAGGCGGCGCAGGGCTACACAGGGTAGGGGGTGACGCGATCACCCCCACCAAGGAGTCCGCGTGACATAAAAAATGTATAGAAAATGAAAAAGAAAAAAACCGTTGGCATCAAACATGCTAGCATAAAAAATGCTTTTTTTTTGCTGGTGTAGCAACGCTGATGTCATTATTGGTTTTGCTGACATCAGCAATTTCTCAAACAAAACATCATTTTTTCTTCACTATTAACTCCTCGAGAAACACTGTTCGTTTCTTGTTTAGAGCATCTTTTATGTTTGGCTTTATATTGAGCATTTCGGTGGCGCCTGTACGTGACAAAGGCAAAGGCCTCAGAGACGCCTCTTCTTCCTCCTGTTCGGGCATCATGAGCCCACGGTCGCAGTCACTTGCGATTCATGAGCTTCGTCATACGCAGGATGAGATACGCCGGCAGAAGCAGCGGCAGAGCTACGCGTTGCAGGAGATTACTGAGCTACTACGGGGTCATTTGGGAGCCTCACAGAAGCCACCTGGAGGATCTACTGGAGTTGCACCCTTTGTTAAGTAGTCTACACCATACACAGCGTCGCGGCCTCAGCACCCCTCATCCCAGGTTGACGCCTGGGATGAGGAGAAAGAGGATGACTTACGCGAGGATGAGATTCCTGTCCTTGAGGAGCGCATTCGTGAGCTACGTCTGGGTTCATAGCCTCTCACCTCGTCACCTTCTTGCCGTCACGATCAGGCACGTCGTTCAACGGTATTCACTTTTGGTGGCATTTCTCTCACTGGTGGTCTCCCTATACCCTGTCCACCATCTACCGAGCCTGAGGTCACTCTCCCCACGGAGCGGCAACCGAAGGACTTTGAGACACCTCCACCACCATACAATAGCGACAAGGGATTTGATTGCTGGGAGACGTTGTTTCAGGTGGTGTGGGCCGATTTTGATGGCGTCTGACCTTCCTACCACAGTCAGTAGCAGACTCGCGACACTCACCAGGTCTAGACAACTACATGAGCGATGCGTGGTCTTCTCTACACCATGCCACGGGAGACTGTGGTTGACTTTTGCCCTTTTCTGGGTGAGACGAAGAATGGGACTTGAGCAGATCTGTGTCAGCGCTGGGAGCTGGCCCTGACTCTTCTCGTTGCGGAGACCCATGCTACGAGGGCCGCCAGACTACGTGAGTTTCACTCCCTTTGTCAGGGTCCTACGGCGCTTGCAGCTGACTACTAGAGGCGTGCGATGCGCCTTTACACGTGCCTTCGGACTGGTGGCGGGACACAGTTGTGCGCACTCGATACCATCATGATGGGGGCGCACTTTGACCATGTGAAGCTCTTTACGGGCTTCGACCGTGTGGCTCTCTCTGAGTTGTGAGATTCACTCTAGCTGCTTCCGTGGGCACATCGTTACTTCCTTTAGACCACATCGGCTCATCAGGCTGCTATCGCCCATCAGCAGAGTCCACTTTTTGCAGCAGTGATTGCGACCCCTCCTACGCCTTTGTCCCAGCTCACCAGCCCCACCTCCACCGCTTCCGCCTCCTCCTCCTTTACCCCAAGCGGCCACAATCAGTGCGTTGCAGTGGCCGTACAGGGGAAGAAGGGGAAGAAACGATGCTTCAAGGGACAGCAGTAGCAGCAGTAGCAGCCGGTGAGCAGTGGCAGTGGATGTTCTGTCCACAGCTACAATTGTGGAGGCGCTCACCGCTACACAAAATGTGAGCAGCCCCTTGACTAGACTTGGATCATGCGCGGCCCTCAGGCGGTGCACATGCAACGAATTTCCTTGAGTGACACACGGCCGGGGCGCGTCGCGACCACAATTGCAGCAAACGTGTCCATTTCATCAGGCGACAGTAGTGATATGGACCCTCGGGATAGCATCGCGAAGCTTTGTCAACTGCTGGTGCTTCGTACTCAGGGAGGTGCGAGTGCGTTGTCATAGCCGAGTGGTCCTGCGACAGCTTGTCTTACTACGTCTGTTGCTTGTGATGATGCTTGTGGTGGAGCTCAGTTGGCTTGCGATGAGGATGGACCTGACAGTACCAGCTGGCTTGACTAGACCGAGATCCGAGTTATTTGTCCTTATCCCGAGTCCTATGCTGGGCGTCCAGCAGGGGCAAAGTGTTATGTGGCATGTTACGCAGTGTCGACGACTGGTCGTGAGCCGAGTGGCACCTGGATCATTGACTCAGGTGCCACCTATCACATGACCTGTCTTTGTAGTGAATTCGTTGTACTCGGTCCCATTGCATCTGTTCGATCCATTCGCAAAGGGTCCGGTCAGTCGTTGCCTGTGCAAGGAGTTGGGGTTGTGCGGGTTGATGGTCCGTCTGGCCCCTTGTACATTTCTAATGAATTCTTTGTCCCTGATCTTTAGCTCAACCTGCTCTCTGTTCATGCATGCACGAGGATGGGCCTCACTATTGAGCACTCTGATGACTCTGCCACAGTGGCTGCTCTTGACACACGTGCCATCGTGCTTCGTGCCTCTGTTGTTGATGACCTTTATCATGTGTCGCATTGCATTCCCTCTGTGTCTCTCCCTCCCTCTTCTGTGTGTGTTTGTCACTTGTGTTCTCTCCCCTAAGCACCAGCGCTTGTTACATCGCCTCTGCCATGTGAGCTCAGACATTGTGTCTAAGCTCATTCAAACTCAGCCAGCCCTTAGTCTTGACGTAGCTTCCTCTGAGAAGCCGCCCAAGACCGGTTTTCGTTTTTGCGCCCAAGGTAAGATGCATCGCTGCTCTTATCTTGAATCCTCCTCTCCGGCACTACACCCACTAGAGTTGGTCCACTCGGACCTTCTCGGTCCTCTCCCAGTCGAGTCGCTCTCTGATCGGGGTCGATATGTTCTCACCCTGACCGATGACTTCACTCAGATGCGGTGGGTCTATAGCCTCCGCCACAATAGCGACATCGTACTGGCGGTCCATCTGTGGCTTGTGATGGCTGAGCGTCAGTCTTGTCACACCCTGTACACGTTTCGCTCGGATCATGGGGACGAGTTCTTAGGTGAGATGGATGCCTACTTTGCTGATCATGGTAGCTTCCCCATCTTTCCGCCCCTGCTACACCACAGCAGAACGGTGTGAGCGTTGGAATCGTACCATGGAAGATGCGGTTTACGCTATGCGGTCTGAGTGCTGTCTTTTGGATTCCTTTCCCTTTAAAGGCTTCTCCTACATGACGTGGGTCCGGAACCGTTTGCCACATGGTCCATGTCACGCCGCACAAGTTGTGGTTTAGCCATCGTGTTGATCTCCGTCTTGCCCGCGTCTTGGGGTCCCTCGCCCGCGTCTAGTACACCAAGGACTAGCAAGGGTCCAAGTTCTCACCTCGCGGACACATGTGTAAGTTCCTCAACGTCTCCCCACGGTCGAAGGCTTGGCGCTTTTGGGACCTTGCTCGCCATCGCATTGTTGAGCCTGATATGCTCTCTTCTTTGAGGCTCTCACCTACCGCGACGTGTCCTGCATTCTGTTGCTGGCCGCCGACCATGTTGCTGCCTGTGTGGCTTCCCGGCAGATGGGGGAGACTAGTCCTGCGGATGGGTCCGTCCGGGGCCCCTCACCTGCGGCCCAGTCTCTGGCTGCTGACGATCCTGCCATTGTGGCTGTGGGTCCAGTAGCCTCATCAGTCCCATCTGGCACACCTCATCCCGTGCTGATGTCAGACCCTTTTGGCACATCTGATCCCGTGCCAGTGTCGTTCCCCTCTGGCACACCCGATCCCATGCCGGTGTCCGACCCTTCTAGCACATTTGACTCTGCTTGTGTTGGTCCCCTCTGACACAAGCAGAGTCAAATGTCCCCTTGATCCCATGCCGTTGTGAGACCCTTCATGCACACCGAATGGCTCCGTACAATGTTTTCATCTCCAAGTAAGCTGGTTCGATGTCAAAAGCAGTTTATCTCCAGCCAGAACATCTTACAATGGTGTTAAATCGAGATTGAGACCAGTCTCGATCTCGATTGTCTCAATTTTCTCTTGTCTCGTTGTCTCGTACCGCATGACAATCTTGAATTGTCTTGCGCGAGACGAGACGAGACGGAGGCACGTCACTTGTCATGCAAGATCGAGACGAGAATCTTGTACCGCAGTGTGATTCTCGCTTTTTTTTTTCTTTGGACCTGCCGCGTGTGCCAAGGCCTTTCGAACCAATCGGGCACTGGCTCTGTCAGAACAGAAAGCGGGCAAATCCAATGCGCAACCCACACTATTTGGAAACAATCACGGAGGGTCAACACTAACATCAGAAAACATGACGTAGTTACTTTTTCGTAAACAAACCAATGAATTTCTACGTTTTCCACTAGGTTCAATTCGTAAAATGTTAACATCGTAACTTTGGAATATCGGGTTTTACTTATGAACTTAGTAGTTTTCTCAGGAAAACATTCTCAGTTAAGTTTTTTCAGAGACGTTCCTCGTAGTCAAAAGTGTTGTGGTCGCGAAGTGGGTGCGTTCTGACAGCTTGTCGTGTTATTTCGCTCGCCCCTCGCAATGGTGCAAAAAGCAGGATTTTCCAGGACATAAGTGAGACCGAGACGAGATCGAGACAAGTATGATGCAAGTCCGTACGAGACCGAGATTTCTCGCCCTTTGAGCCTGGTATGAGACATCTCATGACGAAGTAAGAGAAAAATGAGTTTGAGATCGGGACATCTTGTCTCAATCCCGATTCTGGCAGGTCTAACCATGCCTGACCCCTCCATTAAATGAATGTCACATTGAGGTCCAAAACTTGTTCCACAAAAAAACCCTCACACAAGTCAATCAAACTCAAAGTTAAAAGGAAGTGTGCCTTGGTCATTGCACTCCAACCGAGCTCCCAGACTTGCAACCATCCACACTCACCCGAATTCTCTTGTGGAAAAGAAAAGGCAATGCTCATGTGTGTGTGCTGCTGCCACATGGCCTCTAGAAGCAAATGCATGCTTGCTCTTGCTAGTGATGAGGGCAGCAACTGACAAAACCACTTCGAATCATATGTGGTCAACATAAATGTACCCTCGAATTCTTGTCTGTGTACCATTTGCTCAGTCAAGCAGCGCAAGATGCTTCCACTGCGAAAAACAAGCGTGTGTGCGTGACACTTTTGGAATGTGATGTACGTACATACCTCGATGCGAATCGCATGGGAGGCTGAGTGAGCACCGCTATGCAAAGGCACAAAATTGCGCACAAACGCCGCGCCAGAGGATGCACTCTCGTGCAGACCAGAAATGGGATCGGCTAGAAACAGCGCAAGCACCACACATGCTCGCTCTACCCTTCTACACAAGAGCGCATGCGAAGCAAATGTGCACACAGAAGTGCACACACAAGTCCAGCCGGGAGGCCGACGCTCCTGGCGCACGCTTCCGCTTTCTTTTGTACGGTGCAGATTCGTCGCGACCCAATGATCAAATGGCCACGGAGACAGGCCCTGTCGGCGCGGCAAGACTACTGGTGCTGCTGCTGTTGCTGCTGCCAGCGCCGCCGGCGATGCTGTTGCCGACGGGCGACATGGTGAGGGGCTGGCGGCTGCCAACCATGGTGAGACGGCGGAACGTTCGTCGCTTTCGCTCCTTCGCTGCGACCTCTTGCACTATCTGGTAGTCCATTGGCCGCAGGTGCCTGCAGCGACCTCCACATGGAGTCAGCCCCGGATGGGGGACATAAGGGGGGGG
>SZWC01001535.1:101847-128337 GCA_023375785.1 Penium margaritaceum
TAACGCGACCCAGCCAGTGCGAACCCACTGTTGCCGTCGCCTCTGCCGTTGCCGTAGGGGTAGGTGCAGGGCGTGAAATTGATAGTTGGGACTGGATTAGAGTTGGGTTGTGGGAGGGACCTGCGGAAGGCTCAAGGGCGGCGGATTGGGCGGCGTAAGCGGAGGAACGGGAAAGGCAGCGACTTCGCTCGGACCTCCAACACCCACTGGACATGTGGGTGCGGATGCAGCGCCACAAAACGACAAAGCGCCACTGTGCGACTTTGCTTGGAGCAACGCAGCACACGGCCACACACCCACTGATAAGGGCCGCGCGCGTGAAAGCTTGAGGGCCCGATCGGCAGCTTTCACATCGGTTTGCATCCCGATAAGGATTTCGATCTCGAATTATATTCAACGATGTCTTGGAAAGTTGGCCCGATTCTGGCGGATCGGTTCGATTTTGCGCCAAATGGTCCCTGGTTCCAGAAAGTTCGGAAATGTAAGAAGGATGGTGGAACGGCTGTCCCAGCGCCTGAACCCTTCGGGTGAGGCTCGTTGCGGTCGAAATGGAGGATTGGGTTGAATTTTCCAACTCGCGGCTGCTTGGTTGGTTTGGATGGTCGAAACATCGATTTTTAACGATTTTCGTCAGCATTTTCTCCAAAACCCTGCCGGTTGCCAATGGCGAAGCTGTGTCTACATGAGACATGCGCACATCCAAACATGTGCCTTGGTGGACAGGATCCTATGTGCCGTCGGATCCGTTCCATCGTGGCCCGATCGCATGGGGAGACATCCCCATGCCATATCCCTTGCCTAGAGCATGGCCAAAGAACAGCCATGCTCTGCACAGGAAGTCCGACCATCTTCGCCGACCGAAGCTAGCTCTCGGTCGAACTGCGGAATTGGTCGCACGACTTTTCACCCAGTTCATCCACCCAAGAAATTCAGGACACTCTGTGTCCTCCACGAGCTACTTAGTGCCAGGCAAATCTATAGGTCACGGACGTGCGTGGGTGAAGTCAATGGCTTCACCCATATCCACCCGAAGTCACCTATTCCGTGGCCACCTGTGATGGGAAGCTGGCCGTCCCTGCCAGATCGTGAAAGAAATGCATGCTGTGAGAAATAAATGAGGCAGCGAACCTCGCTCGCCAATTGTACGTTCAGCCAGTAATAGTAAAAGTAAAATAAACCAAACTCGCGAAAACCACCCAACCACTAAACTCAACCGAGCGGAAGGAGGAAGTTCAGTAGCAACATCCGATGAGGTCGGAATCGTGGGTGGAGCTTGTTCAACCCACGATTCCAACCGCAACCAGCCTCACCCTTCAGTTGTGGAATGCAAACCTAGTGCGGGGACTGTTCGGTGATGGAATTCGATTGCAGTCGTTTCAACGCTTGCATGGGATGGATAGAGAAGGCTCTTCGCGCTTTCTGGAAGAAGCTGCGTAAACGAGGACCAAGAAGTGAAAATCCTATCTTTCGTGTACGCCTCAGATCTCACCAAGACTAAGCCGCATCGGTCCGGCATAGCGTAGCTTTCTAATCGGGAAGGGAAAAGAAAATCTCCAGAGCGGAAACCTGAAGGTGAAACCCATATCCGAAAATTTTCGGTAGAAGAGCTATGTCTGCAAACAGTTCCACAATTCCCGAATGTCTAGTTCATCTAACATAAAATGACAATACCCTATCGTCCTAGAAAAGAAAAATGTATTCAGAAGGAAACTTACAGGATTTCAGTAAGCAAATTGCGAAACATGCATGGTCTCAATGACGCCCCCATACAAAAGCAAGCAGACAAAAAACCCTCCGTCGAGGGGTTTGTGAATGATTTATGCAAAGGTTTGTAAGGAGTTTGAATAGGCCCTTGAGACTCCATGTGCGTTCAAAAGGGACTTGTTCAGCCTCAATACTGTAAATCATGAGCCAATGCACACAAAAAAAAAGCAGAAATAAAACATCCAGCCTTAAAACTCAAGGTATACATTGAAAAAATATTTGCAAGAATATCATGGATTTCCCTATCATGGTACAAGAGTTCAAAAGGTGCCAGCATTTTATCACAATTGAACACTGACTCCTCAAAAGATTTTTAAAATCAAACATGGATGCTAATGCAAGGTTTCTATTTCCCACAACTTTCGCTCTTAAAAACATACAATCCCTTAATTATTGAATTAAGGTTATGGTGTAACAAGAAGGGGAAAATGGGGAAATTTTCAATAGAAATTTTTTTAATGACCCTAATTCTTACTCTTCATCATAGATGCATATCTCTTATTAAGCATGAGGAATAAGCTATACATGAAACGTTGAGTGCAACAAGAATCTTTGTTTAACGAGTGGATGTCAAATATTCAAACCTTTGGTTGCATACAAAAGAAAACAACTATTACATGATAAATACTAAAAAACAATTGTTTCTAACATACAAAAAAAAAATGAAGAATGAAACCATTGTCAAATAGCACATTGATGAAAAACAATTATCCTAAATTGAGACACCTTTTGGAATTCTTCTATGCAAATGTGTATGACATGGGGAAAAAGTGTATGACAATGAATCCCTTGTCAAGCACTACCTTAGTTAAAAAGTAATAAAACATGCGGAAAAATACATTCAACCCCTCATAAAAACCTCTAATTGAAGGTTAAAACAGAAAAAGTAAATACGTTATCAACTCCAACACCCCATAATAGCAAAGACTACAAGGTTCCACTTCGATATCATGAACATAAAGTGTAATCAAAAGTTGAATCCCGTTTCAATGAACCCAACATCTAGTGTAAATTTGCTTTCAACTTGATACCACATCAGTTTTCCTAAGTAAAGTATAGCACACAATTTTTTTAAAATTCGTTCAACTTTATACATTGAATGCTAATGGAGCTATTACTTGTCAGAATAAACTTTTGTTAAAGAATTCTTGAACTAGTCATGTCACACCCTGACCTGTAATGTAATGACGCCCTATTGGAATTAAACATTCATGGATTTTTAAATTTTAAATCTCCTCCCACATCGCAATCAAGAAGGAATCCATAATCTTCATCACTCTTGGCATGATAAATATATAACTAAACAACCTCAATACGAACAAAATAACTAGAACTTCTCTAATTTATCATGTAAACTTTGGTAAATAAGATAAGTGGCCCTTCTCAAACACAAATCCAAAACGTTCCATTGTAGAACGATCTCTAAAAACAATTAATTGATATAGCTTCAACTGCCAAACATAAACATTTTCCAATAAGATCACACATATTGCCAACGTGGACAACCAAATCTGAACTCAATGAGGGGATGTACCTTTGTGACTAGCTCAATGTTTTTTTGTTGAACAACTCATTAATGTATCCAATCCCTCAAGATCCTTTGTTTGAGATTTTTATGCTACCTCTCATGAGTACATGTACCATTTTTTTCAAAACCAGTTATAGTTTTGTGAAGGTAAACTAGATCTTCTTCATACATAGTACGGGTATGATTGGCTCCTCCACCTTCCTAGATGTGGTCACCTCACTAAAAAATTGATCTACATGTTGAATAGCCCATACAAATATCTCGCTTTCATATGGTTGGTGGAATACAGCACCATTTTTGAGTGGATAAAATTTGAATACCATAAAGATAGAATAATTCAATTGTTTATTCCATGGATTTATTTCCTTATATAATTTGGCTTAATGATTATGTCTCTAACCAAAACCCACACATGTTCTTCTGAAAATTTCAACTCATGTAATTCCATGTGTTCTTATGTTGAATGAAAACACATTTAAGATTTAAGCCCAACACATAAACAAGGTCCAAATACACATGCTAAGAATGTGAATATTCAAGACCTTGAGAATTATGTCACATGTGACAAAAAAATCAATGAAAAATCACATGACGCACTTCTTCATACTATGTAAGGATCTAAGTGTTATGTGATAGATTTTTGTGTTTCATCTAAGAGGATATCAAGTTCGATACAAATAAAGATTACCAAATATGTCTAACCAACACATTTAGGATAATTCAATAGAAACAAAACCTGAAAACAAAAAACATTATGAAAGCTCCTCATCCACTCAAACTTAGTATTCAAAATTCTGGTGGATTGAATTACTCCTCGAGAGGAAAACCTTTATTTTCTCATAAAAAGCACTTGTAATTCTTCATAAACATATGCAACATTTGCATTGAATTTTCTTTGTTTTTGAATATTAAAAAACATAAATCTACATTCTATTCTTATTTAAGAATAAGCAACAAAAATACGAAGTGTTACACAACCATAAATTTATCAAAAAGCCGAACAAAAGATTCGAGCCGAACAAAGCCAATATGATTTTCAGAATCTTGGGATGATTCTACTAATCTTCATTCAGTGAATGACACGTGGCAAATCGAATTACACAAATACAATGCCACTTAAATATGTTAATAGAATTCACATAAAACTTCCAACATCCTCCTATCTGTGTGGCACATTCTTGTGTGTGTAAGATTCAAAACTCTCAATCAAAAAGTCCACATCCTCAAAATGGCATTATTATAGAAGAATCTGTACTAACGTGCCTTGAATTAAAAATATCAACCAAAACATGTGCTCCTTACGCAGCACAGATTCAAAACATAAACTTATGTTTTCTACTTCAGTATTATAATGTAAGGATATTCACATCAAGGGAATTCATTATAAGAATTCAAATACTTCAAACAAAAAAATTGTAAATATAATCATAATAAGAAAGGAGAAATAAATCATTGTATGCAGCAGTTGATATACCAATGAACAACCATTTAAAATGATAATGTTTAAAACATTGCATCATGCAAGAAAAAATATCCATAAGATGAAAATTCAAAGAAACCTTATCAGACCTTCACTTGGACTTGATGAGAATATCACATCAACTGCAGCACCTCTTTTACGTACTACCCTCTTAATGAAAAGTTATCACCTTTTCCAAATGTTAGAAGATCCAACACATATCTCAATGGCATCATCATGATGGTGATAACAACACGTGCTTCATTAATCTAGAATACATTGCTCAGGCATTATACGTTCTTGTTATGTTTTTACATTTATTGTTTACATTAAGAGATTTTTATAAAAAATCACATACTTCTATGATCAAGTGAAATTCTTATGCAACAACCAAACACACTCTTTCCAAAAGTGAAACTCCCCCTAAACAATTTTAACAGTACCATATGTAGTTGTGCCACCTTTCTATACACAATGTTCCAAAAAACTCAAGTTATTTCCTCTTACATCACTTCATCTAAGTCAACAACGTTTCATGCTCCCCTAGGTTCCAAAATGCAATAACCTTCTTTACCTCATTCAACTACCACGCAAACATGAATACAAACTCACACAACATGAGTGACATTAGCCCTTTCACCTTTAACTCTTTGTTTAGAACAGCCGATAACATTTGTTACATCCCCACTAGCATCATTGACACCACCACCTCTATCTACATTAACAAAAAATCCTACATTAAAATCAAGCACATTCCTCTACATTAATGTCCATAAGATTCCTTCTTCTCAGTGTAAGTTACTTAATTGACGCTTCTCGAAGTGGAATTCTCCTTTTTGTGGCCATCAGGTCACTACACTCATTTTTCATATAACATCAAACACTAATTATCTTCGAAATCCCTTTCTTTATTTATATCAAATTGATTTGCTTTTTCATCTTTTTACATCTCACAAAGCTAATTTGCCTTGAACTCCATAAATATAAGACATCATGAACATGTGATAGTGAGTTGCTGCAAGTGCAAACATCCATACTATAGACTCAAGAAAAAATCAATTTAGAATGGGAAGTGTGATATAAACTCTTAGTTTTTTTTTTAAATTTATTTAAACTTTTCTTGAATTAAAGATTTTTGCTTTCCTTTTGAGGTGCATAATCATTTATAAGAATATGTTATTATTCCATTGAAAGCAAAGCAACTGTATTAAAATAGAAGGTGACAAGGCAGGAGAAGTAAAACTATCATGTGGGGAATGTATGTGTGGGTGTAAGATCAGTGAGTGGCATGTCTATGGCAATTGTTTGCTAATGATAGCTAATGTAATAGTTGGTTTTTAAATCGGTCAATGGTGTGTAAGAAAGGAAGAGGAATGAGGCTCATGACGTCTAAATTGTGATCTAAAATTGTCGGTTTCAATTTAAGACAAAAGATACTATTTTCTCGCATAATGTACACAAGTAAATAATATCTATTATGATGAAAATCATGATTTTTGGTGATGGATAGGAAAAAATAAAAACTTTGGGAAAAACCATGCAGGTTGGAAATGCTCGTAAGGTGCAAGAATGGTGAATGGAATTTCACGTAGAGATAAACATCACTATTCAATCCTTTGAGTGACATATTTCAGGTAAGATTGCATGTGTTAGTGGTTGAAGGATGGGGACTACAAAATAACACCAATGAACAGTTTATGTAAGTGTTGAAATGGTACTTAAACTTGAATGTTGAGATG
The DNA here is from genome assembly GCA_023375785.1 of Penium margaritaceum. Taxonomy (NCBI): domain Eukaryota; kingdom Viridiplantae; phylum Streptophyta; class Zygnematophyceae; order Desmidiales; family Peniaceae; genus Penium; species Penium margaritaceum. Next base: position 108,338 of record SZWC01001535.1, read on the forward strand.
TTTTCTCATAGTCACATATGAAAATTATTTGATTTAGGTAAAATTTGAAGTGAATTTGTAGATCTTTCTGTTTATGTCTTTTGTTCACAATCTCACAACGAAGGCTCCATGCCATGTGCTTGGAACGAACTAAATGTGCACTTATACAACTCCTTATGTCTCTTATACAATAGTCTGTCATTATGTTCCCATTCAATATGTATTATAATACACTCCTTTGTGCACTCCTTGAGGTTTATCCCAATACCTATACGCCAATTAGGTCTTATGTAAAGTGAATAAGTAATTTGGTATGTATGAAACTTCAATCTCTCATGCACTGACAGAAACAAATTCTTCCTTTCACATTTACTACCTTTCCACTTGCACTCCTTTGTGGAGTGCATGTCGGGAATATGCATACAGGTGTATGACTGAATAGTATTAATTCATATAAATGATCATTGGTGATCACTATTTTAGGGGATGTTTGAAAGATGTTTTAGTCTAAGTGGGCAAGGGAACAAGCAGATGCACAAAGTACACACAAACAGTTAATGGGCAAGTGTAAGGCTCGTAACTAGTGTGTTGGATAAGTATTTACACAAGTGTATACGTATTTGAATAACATGTTTGACTTCCATCAAATGTTGGTGCAGAAAAGATGGGGTGATGGGCGAGAGGAAAATGCATATGGGAAGCATAATTCAAGAGTGGATGAAATTAAATATCCGTCTTTAACAAAATTTACAATAGTTGAGGTGACATAATTGAAGTATTCTTGTGAATTTGGGCAATTAGAGGAGGGGAGGAAGAGGAATGTACATTTGATATTTTAATGAATGTACATTTGATATTTTAATGAATGTACATTTTAATGTATATAACTATATTCAAGGTGGCATTGAATATAGTTATATGCACCAAAGTATGCCTTCTTGAATAAAATGTTTCATTTTTCTTCTTATTGATTATTAAAATTATTAAGGGGAGTTGAATGGAAAGTGCAAGCGGGGAATGTATGAGAAATTGTATGGCTATTCAATTATATCACATGCTAGGAAAACGATAAAGCTCAATGTACCACAAGCACTCCTAACATCCTTTCCCCATACCCTTTGCTCACCGGATACCCCAAAATTCATGACCATACACTCCTTCAAAATTCGTTTTGCACTCCTAAAAAACTATAACCTGTTATCAACGTTCTCTTCTTAAAAAACATGTATTATTTGATTTACAAATAGACACGTTTTCACAAAGATGTTGCCTATAATCAGTTTTATTCTCATAATGCCAAACATCCCACAAAACCATTTTCACAAACGTCAAGATTTATACCTCAAAGGGATATAATAAAATCATACATTGAACGTAACTTTCAGATCCTTGTTCATTTAGCACAAAACAATTCCTTATTCCTACCATAATTTTGATTAAGTTGCTTATCAAAACATGTATGGTAAACTACTCCATGCACTTCCTACATGCATCCTATGTCCTACATCCCTACCTTTCAATGCATGAATTTTTTCCTCCTACAAATGAAGTTTCCAAAAAAATAGGTGTCCACTTAGTTCTTTAAGTCAATTTTGAATGTCCAATTTTTTTAGTTGTTTTTATTGTGTTCAACGTTTTTTGAAATCTCCGAGACCAGAAATCCACTTTAGGATCTTTGGATTAGAAGAAACGTTTAAGGATGATACATGTTAAGGTATTTTCAATGTTTTGTAGAAGGTTGTAACGGTGAAAGATGTTTTAGAAGGTTTCTTCAACGTTCTCATGGTATGGTGTTCTTTGATGAACACAATGAAATTGTTTGTGGACCACGTGTGGTTCATCCAAAATGACATCAACGGAGTGTTTGAACAAGAATTTAAGCACCTTTTTTCTCATATGAGTCATTCCTACCCATATAGTATCATTCTTTTGAGGACCATCATTGTTAACACAATAAATTTATTGTTCCATTTGTATCCATATGTACCAATGAAGTACATATACATCGCTCTCATAAGGGGGAAACAATAGAAAAGCTAGCCCTCATCATATATACCTAAATGAAAAGTGAACTAACGTATTGAAAAAAAACCGTGGTGATAAATGGCCTTATTTTCCACTTATGCCATACATTAAGAAAAACACAAACTATTCATGACACTATGTTTCACCAGTTGTCGCTAGTATCCTCGTAGATCTAGGTTAAAATGAGTTTTCTTTGATAATGTGTTTTAAAGTATTATCCTTGGAAAGTTGCTAAATATATACATCTCAAATGAACACCAACTTGTCTTTAAAAGGAGATCTTTGTTGTCATTTATTTGACAAAACAATCATCAACAAAATACCTCCTAATTCCTCGCATTAAAAAAAGGGTCCATTCGTTTCCCATGAAGGAAACAGGTGTATGAAAATATCCTAATCTCCTAGCTTCTCAATCATGATCTTAGATAGAGCTACAAATAGTGGTTAAAGGAATTCTTGATCATCAACTAAGGGTTTGCATGAATTAAAGCAACATGAAAGGATGGGAAAACAAGGAATGACACATAGGTACATTGGGGAAAAGTTTTCAAATGTTTTACTCAGATTTTTTGGAATTCAATGCATGTTTTTGTCCGGATATGACGTTTTAACAACAAAGATCATTGAGAAAAGTCAAATGAGACTAAGGAAAGGGTGGTGGTTATACTTGTATCCAATCAAGAGTAGGGAGGGTGAAATTATGAGAGGCTTTGATTAAAACAAGTCCTTTTTGCATGCTTTGTGATATGTGTGTGGTACTCACAATAAAATGATTGACAACATATGTGAACATGTTCTCGATACAATTTCATTTATCTATCAGATCAAATGATTTGAGGTTTTACAAAATTTTCATGGAAAATATTGACTTTGAAGATGTAACCTTCAAAATGTTTGATACCTAAATAAGTGAAATGGTTAATAACTATTCAAGAAAACATTTTTATAAGGTTTTACAAAATATTTAAACTTGGAGACTAAGGTTATCAATAGTTTTGAGACCAATGTATTGAATCACAAAAGAATGACATGGGTAATCTAGACTTCAAACAACTAAGCGGGTTTGAATTGTAGTTTAAGACACATAATCCACTGCCAAGCTTAGCTTTTGCCTCAGGTATCTCAGTTCGTGCATTATTTCTATACTAGGTACACTTCAACCATATTTAAAGTTAATTTCAAACATAAAATATGCATTCAATCCTCTTGTTGTAGTTTTCCCATTTCCAGTATAGATACTTTGTCTTCCTTCATTTGGGTCTTATGAAAAAAAACATTTTCTCAAAATGGAGTTTCATACCTGGACCAAACACACCCCAAACCCCGTAGCAAAACGGAGTGGTAAAATGCTACAATCATAGGCTTGAGGACATGCTAAAAGCCACACTTATCTCAGCATAGCTTTAAGATTCGTGGTGGCCAGCAGCACTCCAAAAAGCAACGTGGATGAAAAAAGGACTACCAACAGTTAGTCTACCAACAACAACTCCATACGTAGCGCGGTGTAATAGAAGGCATGACATGAGCAGCCCTTGCACATTTGGCTCCATAGCACTCTACCACGTTCCTAAGGAACAAAGGTGGAAGCTTAACGACAAGGCCACATGGGGGTTCTACATCAGTCAAAACGAAACGCAAAAGGCATGGATCTTTGATGACATCACAATCCGCCACTACATCAATAGTCACAATGCCGTATTCTATGAAAAACTCACGTACAAGACAATGACAAAGACAACAGCAGGGATGTCAAAGACAACTGCTCAACATAAAGGACAGTTTGTGGTAGAGATGGCGAAGCAAGAACTGATGGACATGGAGTTGTAGCAGTCGTATGATAAGGAATTGGAGGCGACATAAACCATCATAATGCACAATGATAGCCATCGCCTCGCACTAGACAAGCAACAAAATGAAGGAGACGCACGAGTAGAGGCACCTTTGCTCAAGGAGGTCGAGAATCGGAGCGATGGGAGGTGGATCTAGAAATCTTTCACTTTCTATTAAAATTTGGAGCTCGGGTACATCCAAAACCTCATGTAACAACAACTCAAGGACATCCATATAAGAGCACCAACAAAATCTCTTATGACATGCACCATCCATCAAGAGAAAGATTGTTTGCACGTGTGTGTTTTCTTACCAACATGCTTGCCTCTTTGACAACGACCAACAAACTACCTCTTGAACCTTCCAACATCAATGAAGCCTTATGTGGCCCTTACGCAACAAGTAAAGGCAAGTAATTGACGTTGAATACAACAATCTCATCAACCAATGAACATGGGAACTTGACAAACTTACTTCAATGCACCAGACTGTTTGAGTAAAGTGGGTCTTCCATGTGAATTCCAAAGCAGAAGGCAATCTCAAAATTTCCAAAGCTCGTCTTGTTGCAAAAGGCTCCACGCAGATACTGAAGGACTTCTTTCACACTTACAATTAAAAGAGCCACTATACTACAGTAAGAATGATGCTCTCCGTTGCAACAGTGAGCCATTGGGAAACCCTACAGATTGATGTCAACAATGCATTTCTTAATGAGAAAATGGATACAACAATCTACATGAAGCAACTAGAGGGATATGATGATGGTAGAGCATGAATTTGCATTCTCTTCAAAAGCCTCTACGAGATTGGAAAAAGTCCCCTCCTTTGGTACCAAAAACTACAAAACATCCTTGACAACCTCAACTTCATCACTTCATCCTATGAAGACTACCATTTTTTACATCAACACTTATCGACATCATCATCAGACTACTATACCCTTTTCTACGTCGACGACATTCTCATCATAGGACGCAGCAATACCTTAGGATAGAAACAGAAAAGGCAATGGCAACAACAATGAACAGCAAATTCATGCCTGACATGATTTTCTACCTCGGCATGAACATCTATCGCAATCGCAAGACACGCACCATCAGTCTCGAACAACAAACGTACGCCGAGAAAATTGTGATACGTTCAACCATTGTTAACAACTCTTATGACGTTCTGCTCAAATTCCAACCACTTCCACCACAACAAAGTGATCAAGGTCCTCAAGATGAAAACACCCATCATTGAGGTGTCGAATCCCTCATGAACGTAACAAGCCGTACTCGACCCAATGTATTGTTCACAGTCAAATGTCTAGCTTCCTATATCAAGACTCATAACCAAAGAACATGCAAGGAGTTGACTCGTGCCCTATGATACCTCAAAAATACATCTCCGTTGCAGCTTGCATATGGCACCAACACTGATTTAAAGCTATGGTGCTAAAGTGACACCAACTTAACCGTAGAGCTTGACGATTAAAGTAGCATTACATGTAACATTGTTTTTCTGAGAGGTGCAGCAATATCTTGCTCCAACAAGAAGGAAACTCATTTCACACTTAGCAGCACTAAGGCAATGTACGAGGCCGCAGTAAATGTGACGCAACAAATCACCCATCTACAAAATCTCCCTAAAGAGGTTGGTTTTCCGTAAAAGGGGCTCACGCCCCTGTTTGTGGAAAACCAATACACAATCAGCCTTGGCAACTCAACACAGTTTGACAGTCTCACCAAACAAATCAGCATCAAAACCCACTAAATGCCTTTGAAAGTCATCGACAATGCTGTCTATCTAATTTTTATCCACAAAGAAAAGCATGTCACAGATTTTATAGGAAACTGCGTCAACAAATGAAACACACTCTCTGCATTTTACAAAGTGTACTCTATTAAGAAAGAACTCTCACCTTCACTACGTTGTTCATGTACGTCTGAAGTGACCCATATGTTGTTTTGGGTATCCCAAACACATATGTTGGATGAGATCCGGATTGCATCGCCCCCTCCAAACTTGGGATGTCGAGTCGTGAACAAACACCATGCCCCTCATTTGAGGGCCAATCTTCTTCATCCTTGAAGAACAATTGACGCCAAATTGTGACACGACCCAAGCGTGAGAGAACCACACTATGGGATTTCAACCTTTGAAAGTTGATATCACGCCTGAAAAAAACGTTTTGCACATACAAGACAACTTAGTCATAACTATTGGCATTTGTGGAGTCATGGTTAATCATCCCCATTTAATACACTACAATACCTGTGTATAGTGCAACATGTTTAAGTATGGTTCCCACAAGCTCACATCGAGATGTTCACATCTTTTAACACTAGGTATTTAGTGGACGTCACTCCATGTTTTTGGATTGAATATGTGTGTTTCAAAAGGAAATTTCATGCATTGTGAATTTTCTTATGAAGCCTACGTATGTCCCTTGAATTATGCATTGCCTATTTTGTCTTTTGTATTCATCTTACATAAAGTGAGTGTTCCAAAAAGCCTTGTTTCATTTGATGAACATCCCAATGAAAGGAGAATTTCAGATGGGGTTAGGGTCGCAAACCCTCCTAGTGTATTGGGGAAGTGTATTGGGGAGTGTATTAGGAGCACAAAGTTTTTTAAGACTTATGTAAAGGCATGTCCGCACCTCCCTCCGAATACAGGAGTCAGGAAAAGAAGGCTCCCCGAGCTAAACTCTCCAATACACCACCTCAATACACTTTTACCTCTTGTAATGAGGGATCTGGATAGAAGGACCCCATGTCCCTCCCCCTTGAAGTGGAAGAGTGTATTGTGGGAGTGTAGCTGAGAGTGTATCTGGTAGACAAAAAAACAGAATAGTGTACATGTACATGAATTACTCATAAGGCGTCGACTAAAAGCATCTGACGTCTCTATCTCTTTGCCTATGTAACGAGCTATGAGGTTGTACATAAAGCGTTTAGTGTACTTTGAATCCACCATAATGAGATCCCAATTGGACTCCCCCCTCCCTCCAGCACAAAACCCCCTTGTGTATTCAGGAAGTGTATTAGAGAGTGTATCGGCGTAAGGAATGTTTTTTGGACTTGTGTATAAGCATCTACTTGAGTGGGGGGACTGGGGGGAGGAGACTCAAGTAGTACCAAGTCGATGACACAAGCGACAATAAGCAGATGGAAGATTGACCCGCCCATAGAGTGTCGGAATGTCTCGCAAACACCGTAACCATCCATGTTACGCCTGTGAAGAATTTAGTACAATATAGGTACGGATTCAATTCTACAAAAAAAATGAAACATAAAATGTGTACAATGCATTTCTTAATATAAGCAAGTAAGTTGTTAAGTAGTTTTCAGAAATCATTAACTTGAAGGTAATTTCTGTGATACTTTCAATGAACCCAGGTTTTACGGAAAGATCATGGAAATTCAGGTGTTGATGTGCACATGATTGTGTATGATCATGACTGTAACAAGTTATTACCTAGAAACATTGTCAGAATTTTAGGTTCCTTTCCCGGAAGGATCCTCACCATATGCTCTTCTATTGAACACACATTGGCAAGTGTATTGATTTGGGGAGTTGGGCATAAATGTATTTGTGGTGGAGTAGGAATCTTCTACTGAGCCTCTTGGTTCCTAATAAGTTGAAGGGAAAACTCTTATGGTTATTGTTTGGGAAGTTTTAATGACCCTAAGCTCCCTCTTGCCAAAATGTGGTGAGAAAAATCACTTACAAAAGGTTTCTGCCTAATTGGCAAAGTGTTAGCTTTAAAAAAACCACTTGGGGTGATATTGGGTGCCTCACTAGCAAGTGAGTCAGGAAAAAATGCCAAACTTGCTTGTAACGCGGTTTAAGACTATCAAACCAAAGGGTCAGACCGAGAAATCCACCTCGGAATAGGTGAAGAAAAAATCTAGCAAGCAACCACTCGCTATCTCACCTGCCACCGATTGACGGCCTCGATCGAATGGCACGTGGCTTGTGATTGCCAGAAATCTTGTTGATGGCTGTTTTGTAGCTCAACCATCCCACAATCTCCCTCACAGTTTCAGTGGAAATTATGAACTTTGCGGTTGCAACCGATACTACAAGGTTCAAACTTTTCTTGGGATGCAAAGCAAGAGGGGGTGAATGACCTTTTTTCTCCTCCTAACTTGTTTCGTAGCTTCTAGCACATCTTGTTTTAAGACAACAAGACCTTGACTTGAGGACCAACTTCTTTCTTTGGGCAAAAATCATGTTTCATTTTCTACGACAACCACAGAGATGCCCTCCTTCTCCATATTTGATACTTCTTATGCCAAAGATGTGCACAGCCCCAACTCCATCTCTTTTAGAGCATTTGTTGAGAAGGAAAACCGTCCACCATGTCCGATCATGGAGTTCTAGACCGCCTCAACCTCCTATTCTTCGAAGAAACTTTCCTCACCTCCTCCATCTCCCCTTTTACAAAATGACCTCCATCTCAACAACCTCCTCATTTTTACCACGAATAAAGATCCTTGATATCTTCTGCCTTTGAATTTCTCGACGGTCTTTGAGTGAGGGCATGTTTTGTATTACGAGTCTCAGCAGCCGGGATCTCCTTCAGAGGGCCAAACATTCTTGTTGGGAGTTTTTCTAAGGTTTGAAATTCATGTCCTAATGATAGAGGGAAAGAGAGATAGTGTGAGAGAGAGAGAGGGAGAGAGATAAAGAGAGAGAGAGAGAAAGAGAAAGAGATGAATGCTACTATTTGGCAGCCTTTTGACCTTTGAGCTGCCACTCGCCCTTGAGCTTTACATTGACCCTTCATCTATTCAAATGCCCTTTAGCAGGTCTTGAGGGTTATGCAACCACCAAGCACATTATGCAACCACCTCAGTGGTTATGCAACCATTCAAGTGGTTATGCAACTCCCTACAACCTCCTAACTAGGAGCGTCCAAAGGGGGACCCGCCTAAACACTTCTCAAAGGACTATCAAGTGACTTAGATGGTATGCCTTCAGTTGTCAACACAATGAGCTAGCCATCACGCACTCGAATGCCTTCTGTCAAGATCTTCAAGTGCTACATTCACCACTTGGACCTTTGACAATGTACAACATAAAATTTCACTGAGGTTCAAGCTACATTTAGGTCCTATATCTAACACTACGTGTGCTACTTAGCTTGTGCAACTACACCACCTACCACAACTAATACTACGCGAATGGTTTTCACAATTGAAGTGCGTTAGCTATGTGGATTAAGATTTTTATTCATACTTCTCCATGTGAGTTATGTCTCTGAGCATAAGCTTACTAATTCTGTGCTGATAACCTTATGTCCAAGTGTGTTTTCACAAATCAATGTTTAAGCTTTCATTTAAAGTACCACGTTGGAGTCATCTACTTGAGAGGTATAACACATGTGGTTCATGATTTGAGAAGAGTCGCATTAGCTCTTTATGTAGCTGTGCTGGTCTCTTTCTCTTGTTTGATGGCCTTTTGTTGGGACCAGCAGTACAAAGTTATGCTACGCAAACGAAAGGTTACCGGGACTCTTTTTGTATTTTTGACCTCATCACTAGTGAATAACTCTCAAATTGGAGTTCACTTGGGAGTTGAAGATTCCTCTTGCTGAGCATTGCTTTCCGTAAGCATAAATTTTGTAGCTATTCCATCATCACGTTGAGCTGGTGGAGAAAATGGGTGTTGATGCTCTTGAGTCTAGAAAGCTTTTGGTAAAGGTCTTTATTGATGTGAGCTCGTTGGCTAATGCCTCCCATTTTGTAAGGTATCATTGCGACATATAATAGGGGAGGTGAAGGGTTTGCCAAGGTCATGTGGTCTGTCACCTAGAAAGCCTTCGAGGCCGTTCATGTTGCACAATTCACCGTAAAGAAAAATTGTATAAATGCAGAGATTCATTGCTATTGTTTGCCAGGTATTTTTAATTGTCATTAGATGCACTCACTTTGTTCATCATTGTCAGAAGGTGTGCAAAATTCTGAAATTTAGAGATACCCTTGTCGACTTGCGTAATATTGTCATCTTATTTTTAATGTGGCGGCCACCACTCTAATGCCGCTACGCTCCCTTACCAAGTGTGATGTTTAGAGGATCATGGGTGATTCACATGGATGATGTGTATGATGATAGAGAAATTGATGAATTGGAACAAGTGGATGTTGTACTTAAGCAATGATTTTACATCAATGACAAGTGTTGATCATGTTTGCCACATGTATGGAATGACATGAATCGCTATGCGGCACATGTTTGGTGTTTGGTGCTTGTGTTGAGCATCGCGTGCAATGTTGCATTGTGAGAGGTCTCTTTAAAATGCTCTAGCAAAACGTTTAAGGACTATAAGAGTGTAAAAGCATGGTTTTAAAAAAGTTAAGCTCCATCAAGAAGTCTACCGATCAGGAAAAAAACGTCAATACATTTTGAAAAACATTTTTCTATCATTATAGAAAGTGGTTGAAGACGTTTGAACCCTCGAGAACGGAACATTGAAGATCATGGAAGTTAGTCAAAATTCCCTTGGCTAAATAATTTTAACCTATAACTTTGAGATTGCATAGTGGGCTTTCAATTTGAGGACAAAACTGCCCACTTGCGGATGTTAATGTCTTGTGTTTCTCAAGGATGTAACATGTCTTGTAGATGATCATGAAAAGGGTGCATATGTTCAAGCTGAGTGATTATATGGATGCACGTTTATGAACACGTCGGAATGGTCATTGTAAGCTACACATGCAAAAGTGAAAGTCTCCCATCACAACACTCATCCATGGCTCATTAGTGAGCATGTCAAAACACATGCAAAACTGACGTTAGTGTGGGACAAGATGCTCAACGATCTCGCACATAAACTCTGGTAACAACTAGAAAAGGGTGGGCGGGAGTGCAAGTTTCCTCTACCCTTAAGTTTACTCACCAACTGGAGCTCGTGGATGGTTGTGGGCGAAAGCTTGTGACTTTGGTGGCGGACAACAATCTCGTTTTGCCAAAGCGATGATATGCCCCTTTCTTTTTTTTTGGATGCTATCCCTTCTGTCACAACACATACATCCCCTAACTACAGTTTATGCAAGGTGAGAGATCAAGATTTTTAAGAGTTTCTTAAGTTTACGACTAGTATTATGTTGGAACAAGTTGACTGTCGTGGCTACCTTGTTTTCTAGCATCCTGAAAAAAGACAAGTGAGTGGCCTTGTTTTTTCTCTAATAACCTCAACGAATCTCCTCTGATGATTTCAATTAAAGAGTGGAAGAGACTTCCATTCCCACTCACCCCTTACTAGCTGTGGCCCCCATTTGTAGCCCCCCATCCCGGCAAGGGATAATGCGTGACAGGACAAATGACCACTTGACAACAGCGACCACGTCGGATTAAGAAAAACAAAAAGAGGCATGTGTTGCACGCGAAGCATGCATAAAGTTGCATAGTAATCGAGCAAAAGTATTCATATTTCTATGTGTAGAGAGGATAAACATTTGCCCGTACTATGACCAGATAATGGAACGTTTGTAATAAGACTTCACCTTGTCGGTGGAAGCCGAAAACGCTTGTACATGGACTGCCAAACAAACAACGGCATTCGTTCAAACTAATTCTTTTTTTTGCCCAATATTAAACATCATGTATGGTTTGGGCAAAGTCTTCCTAAATTACTTCAAGCTATGCTTGAGTTATATCAGCTTGTGTGGATGTAAAGGTTAAAACAACACAACAAAAAAATGAACGATTGCACTTGAAAGTGAACTTTTATCTATAAAGTTTCAACTATATATTGAAGAAGAATATCAAAAGGCATTTCTTCTCGTTTTTTATGAATTACGTTTTTGTCTAATGATGAATTTATGCAAATGAGATTAATTTACTTTTGTATTGTGAACATGCTAGTTTCACACGTTTCTTGTGAACTACACAAAAACATCTTTGACAAATTTGGATGAATGTTGAATGTTTCCTCATGTTATGAAGAATAATAGGACGTAATTATAGGCAAAATGTAATTCATTTACCTTCTTCTATAACCGTGGTTGAGTTTCTTTTCCTTCAACTTCATTTTGTCATGTTTGAAGCCAGATTTATGATTTTCAAGACGTTACCATGACGACTAGTTCTGTGAAACAGGACAGAGCGAGGCCCAGGATATAGCGCAAGGTGTGCCACGTGGCCTGAACTGGACACCTCGTGCAACAAAGGATGAGCGACAAAGAGGACAAAGCAACACTAAATTCTGCATGCCAATGGACTGGAGATATTGGAACCAACCCAATGTATAGTCGTTTTCCTTTTGTCATAGCGTCGGACGTCTCATTCCATATGATCTAGTGTTTTTGCGGACATCAAGTTCAATGTCCGTAATTTTTTTCTTCTAGGCCGACACGGCCTGTACGTCTACGGACTTGGGGGGGCATACACTCTGACAAATTCTTGCACATTGATTGGTGGATATGTTAAAAGAATAACCGATCCACCAAACAGCCACAGTAAAAATGTGGAAAAACTATTTTATTTTCCAAGGGAACCAGTTGTAATGGGGTTAATATGTAACCCCAAAAACATTTGGGCAGCTGGGAATGTAGCTTCCAATGTAGCAAAGTCCTCGATTGGAGTACCTAACGGGGAAAAAAATCTTAAGGGGGGAGCTAACGTTTGCGATCTTGCAGGGGGGAGTTAGATGTTGGTCGAATTGACCTACTACTAACCAACCCCATCAAGATTTTACAGAGGAGAAGTCCTGACATGCGCTTGCCAAAACGATGGAGACGATAATGACAAAACCACGCGTGGCACAACTTGGGCACATGCGCACGACGTGGAACCCAGGGAAAACAGAAACAGCAAGAATACAAAGGCAGATCATCCTCAAAAGCTTATAGTTGGACCAAGATCGGTATCCTCCTCCTTTTAATCATTCCTTGCCCCTACTTTTGCCTGTGGTCACAACATGGACACGGTACATGACTCCATGTTTTGTGTCAAAGAGGTAACGGCGGAAAACAAATTAGAGGCTTCCGTATTCCCACTCAAAATTATCTGATATACGTTTATGAATCAAAACTTTAAATGATAATGATTCAATGGAAATCATCGAAGCCAAACATCAATAAAACATTGTAATTTTCACTTAAAATACAATATCAAAATGTACGACTTTCACCATTAATTTAAATTGAAATGTAAATCGAGTACATGTTTTTATTCTATCATTTAAATCGTATTTGAAATTTTTTATAAGAAAAGAAAATTAGGCATTTATTCATGAAAAATGATCAAATGATGGTAAAAATAGAACATAGTATTCTCGCAGAAGTAAACAAAATTCAAACATTAATTGTTTCAATAATTAAATTGTTTTATCAGATATTGCCATAAATTATCATAAAAACACCGTTTCAACAAAGTAAAGCATCACAAATTGCTTCAACATTTGAAACAATGAATTTTTTATAGTAAAGGATGTTTTACACAAACTTGGATTCATGTTCAATTTTCAGATGTAATGATAAAATATTAAAATTCATGTGATTGCTAATGTATGCGGAAATTTTTCAAACACAAAATTATTTATTTTACTATTTATTATCTATTTTTGTTCCTTAAAAAAAGATTTTCAAATGATTTTGCATATGAAGGGATTAGGTGAGGGGATCTCATACTGAAAACATCATTCTAGAACATTTTTACAACATATTGTAGAGCAATTGTATGTTTTTATACATGTTCAATGAATAAATAATAACTTTATACATTGAAAATTTTATCATATGTATAATGTATTTGAGATTTTTTTAAGGAAAAAAATTGCATAAAACACTATTGTAGAAGTCTTTAACTATGGCTGAATTTTTCTTAATGCCTTAAATTTTATGATTCATACAAACTTGATACCCGAAGTGTTTACTTTATACACCAATATTAACATACATCGAATCCTTGAGAAAATACTCAAGATTATTTGCCCCTTGAATGTTTTGTAAATTGAAATTATTGAAATTTAGTTTATTCTAGATTTTCTTTGTGAAAAATAAAACTCAAATTTCAAAAGATATCAGGTTAAGTCATCGAAAAAAATGATTCATTGTTTTTCTTTTTACAGTGTTATGAATTTTTATATTACTTATTGAAAACAACTTTAATTTATGAAATTTTTTTAATTTTAAATTCTTAAAGAATTTATTGAACTAGATTATTTTCATTATTTTGGAAGAAATATTGAAATTTGAAAAGGGTTCAAAATATGAACAGGTTCATAGAATGAAATGGAGATAGCTTGTGTTCTTTTTATTACACTTTCTCATGATGGATAATTAATACAATGACTCAGGTATTTATTTTAGTTATTAAACATTTGTATGAATTAGAAATACATTGGGCTTTGGTTTTTACAATGGAATATTTCCGTTTTCATATTATAGACCTAGGATTATCCTTGAAACATTATTCTCACAGAAATGATCGCATCTATCAGTTCGATGGAAAGTGAGGGGTATTGACCTGATTTGTAAAAAAGGATGAACTATTGGTCAGCGATCGAGACTACCGATTGCAAAAAAGGCTTGTGACCGGGAAACTAGGATAAAATATTGGCGAGTCGAATCGGTGTTGAAGATCGTCCCAAACTGTTTTTGTGTTTTCTTCGGCGGACAGCACATGGCGGCTCTCACAACTCTGTCTTTTCGTTCTATGTAGTTTCTGTCACGAAAACTCCAATGGGGGGAGTTACTCGGTGTTCTAACCTGTTCTAACTACCCCCATCGAGTTCGCATATGTTAGCGCCCCCCGTAAGATTCATTTTCCCGTAAGCTACCCCCATCGAGGACTTCACTGCTTCCGATGGGACAAGAGAATGGATACTCCGCGGTCAGGATTTATTCGTTCGGGCTCTCAAACAAATCGACCTGGTTACCTATCAGGGTCTAGGGGGTCCTGTGTGGACTGTTTTACTGTACGTCGTCTATGGACTAGACAAGTCAATGGCCGAAATCGAATGAAGCTCGGCTCCAAGCATGTTAGGAATGAAGCCCAAGGTGACTCAATGCCGGTTTCTATTTCGGTGTAGGGAATCGATGAAGCACAAAACTCCTCAGTTACATAGCTAATTGACTTCGAGCCCTTTGGGCCGTCGATCCTCCACTCTCTCATCGGTTTCCGTCCTGCTGCCCATGCGATCGGGGCTTCACCTATCTGAATGTTTTTTACCTTTCCAAATCAGATTAAATAGATCAATACGAATCCTTACCAATCGAAACAACCTTGTAAACCACCACCAACTCGGAAACCACCGTGCATGCTTCCTTACATTTGACTGTGGGCACATGCATGCCCCTCTTCATGGTTGTCGTGCGTGTATGTCCCCCCTAACTCTCACTGTCATGTGTGGCTCTGTGCCACCGTCCATTCCCCGTGGAGGGGTAGCGACGATAAACATAATAATCTATCTATCTATCTATCTATCTATCATTCATTTCCAGCCGCCTTGACCAATGAAGCATTGTTCGGAGACCGCAATGTCATAATATTAGGCGTGGTGGAGTGCAGACAAACCGTGCGGTGACGTACTCCTTTTGACCATGTATTTAAATTTCTTCTCAAGCTCCCCGATGCTTAAAAACGTCAATTATATTCACGATAAATGATCACCTCAACAAGAAAAAGACGCGCGGTGACCCCTTCTAACCAGGGCAGCGATCGAAATAATAAGATTATGCGAACGTGCGTCATTGGCTTGCATGACCCTCAAAATGTATAATCATCTTAACAAGGCCTTTCTATGGTATGAAAGGAGTAAGGCAAACAGAGGGCACACAACATACTTGTTCAGAAACGTTAAAAAAGTGCATCTGAGTGTAGCAACAGATGAGTCATCCTGTGAAAAAAAACCATCAAACCATAACAAGTGAAGATGCTGACATCTCTTCAAGATTTGAATTTTAAACTGCAAAAAAATGTATGCAACATGTGAAATATGTAACCGAGATCACTTTGAAAATTTTAAAGGAAACGTTATAATACAACTCAATATGAAAAAAATCACATAACAAAGAATCGTCATTTTCCAAACAACCCTATAAAAAAAACCCTTTACAAATCTAGAACTCCATCATTTTCTGATTAGGTACAAATTTTTTACAGTTCTCAATACAACAATATAAACTAAAAATTTCAATGTTTTTGCTCATTTCTTACAATATTAAAAAAATCCTTAGAACAAGATCTAAAGTAGAAGCTATTTTTCCTCGAGATAAAATATTTCTTTAATCATTGCAAATATAATACAAAGAACCGTAATATTTCTAAAGTGAAGATCATCATTTGAAAAGGATTTTTTTATTATATATCATACAACCCAGGTCAAAATTTCACAAAAAGGATAGAAGACCTCACAAAATAATGGGTCTATAAAATTAGGAAATGACTACAAGTCATGATGATACGTGCATAGGTAAAACCTAGGTGGGAGTTTAGACGACCAAAATAAAACAATCAAGGTACAATGCGCTGGCCTCTCCCGTGCAAACTTGAATTGTGCTCACTTTTTTTCAAACATTGTTTTGGAAGGAATTTCTACACGCTAGGTATAAGGGGCAAACCTAATGATCCAACGGGGTTGGGCCTAAGAGAACTAAATTTTTATCCAAATTGAAACGGAGGAACGATGCCTTAAAATTAGAAGTGGTTAACATAAAACAAAATAACCGTGTAAAGATGTATTTTATTTGTATAAGCTAATGTAAGAATCATGATTTGTTGAGATTACACGAATGGTGGTTCAAAACATATTCTCTCCCCTTAGTACAGATGAATTTATTCATGACTGAAATTGTGTGAATATTTGAATGTTTGCTACGCTATCTATGTCCATACAAACGCCTGCAAATCCTGTAACTGTGAACCATATTTGTGGCCATTTCTATAAAACGATGCTACAACGTCCCTTGACACTACATGTATCTTTTATGGAAAAAGTTGAAAGGGTGTGACAACTCATTGATGACATATCCAAATGGTAATGTGTGCAAAACAACAAGGAATGTTTTCCAAAAGAGAACATTAACCTTTTGAGCAAGAGTCAGAGTATGATGCCTCATATTGAAAATGAGCAGAGCTTTAAGGGATGTTTTCACCGCGTACCAAGTCCACTAAGATGATTTCAACTTCACCTTATCATAGTTTCAACATCTTAAACGGTTTTTGGCAACAAGGTTTAGGTTCGTTTTTATTGTCTAGAGATGTTGGTACTCATTCAGAGAAGTTTACACAAGAAGAGAATTTAAGATTTTTAATGAAAAAAGAAAGTATACATTAAAGTTATGAATAATTCAGAACAAAGCTATGTAGAAATCACTAAACTACCTACCATCCTAGAAGCAACGAATCTGTGTAAGGCCTTCACGTTTTGTCACATGCAATCTGGGAAAACTTGCCTCCAAGTATTCAAACATCCTGAGCCCATGTTGGCACAGAAGTGCCAAGTTAACAGAAACCTTCGAATTACACATTAGCATAGCATTGGCTTAGGCACTTGATTCATACCTTAGAGGCCACAATAAATATGATGAGCAAGAAGTTTGAGTGACAATCTGTAGAAAGATGAGGCTCATGTTTGAAGAGTATTTCAACATCTTCCCCTACAAGCACATAAGTACTAGACGTACAAGGGCCTTGGAGGGATCTACAATAGTGTCCAATTCAATGGTTGTCAAGTTCTTAGGGTTGAAGCATTTCACAAACACAAGATTTATTAGGCCTTGAAGATGAAGCTTTTGTTAAGCAGACTATAGCAAGGAAATTTGCAAAACGCTACCCACATTGAACTAAATGCTTCATTAAAGAACTCGATGTGGCAGTTTAATCAACACGAATTTTAAAGAGATTGGCATTTTAAGATATTGAGGTGTTGCATGAAAACCACCACTTATACTTGAGGTTATGATAAGCATAACACCTTTGAAGAGAATTTTGCTCATGTGTGCTGGTGGAAGTCACTATGCCAAGTTGTAGGTATAAAGCTTCATTCCAACGGAAGATTCTTTGGCTTTGCAAATTTTCTCACTTGTAAAATGAGCTTCATACATGCTTACTATTGAAGGAATATTCATAAAGCTTCATGCTAAATTTTCTTCATCGGGTAGCTTCCTCCAGATATTTTACTCCTCCATCATTGATTTCAGGACACACATAGATTTAGATCTTACATCTCCATCCATCAGAAGCTTGAAGCAAATTTTTCCTTGTCTTTAGACCTCATGAATGATGGAAATGACGACGTAGTTGTTTCTCTCCAAGATTCATTCAACATAAGCCAGGGAGTTATGAATTCTTGCCTGGTGTGTCTATTTAACACTCTGCAGTTTTTGTCTCCCCATCTCCTCAAACGAGGGCACAAGCATGTGCCAACCTTGCCCACCTGCCTACAATAAAACCCCCTTTCCCACATTCATAATTAGTGGCTAGACAAACTTACAAAAGTTTTGGAAGATATACCCATTCAAACTACGTTTGAAAGGTTTACAAATAATCCATGAAATTTTATAGTAAGCTGTGATAGAAACATTTCATGCACCATATTAATAACTAAACTAGATGTGTTTATAAAACAATGAAACACATCTCACATGAAGCCTCATCAGAGTTCATTAATACTTATTGGTGCTCCTTCTTGTACAAATGGAGTACATTAGCCAAATAGCATAGTTGCAAAGAAGCTAATGTCCTCGGCTCATGCATGAGGAAAAGCGCAAATGGAGCTACAACACAGCCTGCAAATGATTACTTTACAATGTTTCCAAAGCTTTCAAACATGTTAAATTCATTCTTAGTAAATCTCGGTCTACAATGTAATTGACCGACTTCAATGTTTCTTATGTTATTCTAGCCAACAAAAACCACTTTCTAATCTACATGATATCATTCACATGTATTCTCACAAATCTGGTTAGCCTTTTGACCCATCTCTAAACATCTGGCCAACGTGACATGCTTGTATTTAAACACAAAGTTGAGTGGGCTACTTGCTTGCCCCTTCGTCATTCGTGACTTTATCAAAAGCCAAATATATGTATCAGATGAAAATCGACCAAAACACTCATAAAAGACACATCATTTGTTTAAAACAAGGCATTCCTTCAATTAACAAAAACACATTTAATCAAAACATATTTAGCAAGAACTCTTCAAATTTCTAAAGGACACGATTGTAAGAATAAATTTAGAATCCTTGAAGTTTTTAAAAAAATTCAAAGACATTTATTTACTTTCATGGAAATTTATGAAGACAAATAAATGACTGGATGTTGTATTATGGATGTTGTCGAACATAACCGGAGTGTATTTGTGGATTGTTGCGGGAGGCATATAATATATTTGAAAACAAATACACTAGTGAATTTGTACACTAGTATTTAAATACGACCCTACTCTATGTACACCAACAAACACACCTCCGTGATGCACTTTCATAGTTGGGGGGCGGGGGACGAGATCAAATAAGAAAGCATAAGAAATAATGTGCTACAAAAAGAGCTGCATTGTCTGCTCCTCCCCTCAAAACAACCCGAGTGTATTATGGGATCATAGTGAGAAGTGTTTTGTGCATTTGATGATAAACAATGTTCTAGCGTAATTGTAAACAAGTATATCAATGCGACCGTACTTCAGCTACACTACTCATAAAATGTGTATGACAAAATGAATTCGTGGCATGAATGTAATATTCCCGTCATCTTTAATGATTTTTTCTCCATTTGGAGCTTGTGGGGAGAAGTAAAACACGGCATTTGTGACTTAAGTACAATCATAACATGAAGATGAATTAATGGCACCAATAGGTTCCAAAGTGATAAAGCACGTGCTCCTGTGTTTTTGCACCTTGTTTAAAGAGTCAATTTCCAACACTATGTATTGCATACATTTCACAAACTATTTCTGAGAAATTACACGAAGCAAACATTATTGTAACTAGTCATTTATAGAAAAAAATAACAATATGCTAGATTATTTTCTGACAACCATACTTACCATACGTTTCATTGTTAAACACACATTTTCAAGTGTGTGAATTTGGGGTGATTGGGCATAAATGGTGTGTGTGTGTGTGTGTGTGTGTGTGTGTGTGTGTGTGTGTGTGTGTGTGTGTGTGTGTGTGTGTGTGTGTGTGTGTGTGTGTGTGTGTGTGTGTGTTTGTGTGTGTGTGTGTGTGT
>SZWC01001535.1:128774-138774 GCA_023375785.1 Penium margaritaceum
GTGTGTGTGTGTGTGTGTGTGTGTGTGTGTGTGTTTATGTGAGTAAGCATGTACACCTCATGAAAAGATCTTTCACTCAAATAATGATACATGTAAGGAGACAAATGACAAGTTTTATTTGAAGTTTCACTACCCCTTTTACCGCCTGAAACTTCTCAAACCATGTAGTTGTGTGTTCTTTCCCTCTCTTTTTCACTCCTTCCCGTCATCCTTCCCTCCTCCCTTCCCTTTTCCCGTACATCTCCCCTCCTTTCTTCCTTTCCAACCATCTCCTCATCCATCCCTCTACCCCTTCTCCCTCTCTTGCTGCTAACCTCCTTCCTTCTTATATGTTCTCACTCCATCCCTCCTTCCTTTAACTCCATCCTCCCTTCCTCTCCCTCTTCTCTATCTCTTTGTTTCTCTCTCTATCTCTCTTTCTTACATACACACACACTCTCTCTCTCTCTCACTCTCTCACTCTATTTCTATCTCTCTTCCTATCCCTCTCTCTCTCTCTCTCTCTCTCTCTCTCTCTCTCTCTCTCTCTCTCTTAACCTAAACCCATCTGTCTTCGCATTGATCTGTATGTCTCCCCAATTGTTTTCCTACATCACTATACCAATTGGTTAATGTGCACATTCTCATGTTTATAACTCCATGTGTTGATTTGTTTTCGTGTCCATTAATTGTTTGTTTGTTTATCTGCCCTTCTATTTGCATCACCATCATCATTTGCAATTCTTAATTGTATTTCTATTTTCCTCATCCTGGCTCTCCACATCGTTATTTTGAGTATTCATGTTATCACAGACACTACCACAATTGCAATCTTAGTCGCCTATATAGTAGCCTTGATAATCTCTATCATAGTCGCTTTCTCCATCTTAATCATGCTAATTCTCACCATCATCGCAGCCATTATTGTTAATGTCCCACCCATGGTCAGAACTAGAACTATTGGTACTTTTCCAAACCTGCCATGTCACTATTGTTATGTTTTCTATGATTTCATCAATAACACCATTGTAGTTTGTTGGATATCTTCATAGTGTTTGATGCTGATATGACAGTGTTGTAGAGACTAGAAAATGGTTACTAGAGTAACAGTTGGACCTACCTTTTATACTAACATCTTGGCTTGGAACGGTCCTAGCGGCCCATGCTGCTCCATTGTTGGTGGCGGTCCTACCAGTCCAATCCTTCACGGACTAATGTGTCATCCAAACTTTCAAGAGATAATGATCATATTGAAAATCCTCCAAAAGTTCACATGCAAGCTAAATAGTCTTGTTGATATTTGTACATTGGCTCCCACACACCTTAAAGGCTTTGTTCTTTACAAAACTGTCTTGTAAGACATATTTTTAAGGGTGTTGAACCTAGAATGTGAATCCAATAAGTTCTTGGAGACACCAAAACAATTTTACCATGTTTAGGACTTGAGAAGGCCATTGAGGAATTAAAACATTTTTCTTTTATTTTGTAGTAAGAATTCCCCATAGGATGATTTGCGGTGAATGAAGATAAAATCCATTACTTCACATCATCTTCACCAAAAGTGAAACTGGTTGCATCCTACTCAAGCCGAATTCGAACGTACTTTCCACTTCACTTCAACAAAATCCTGTACACACTCATAATTAATGTTTACATTGTTGTCGTAGCTAATGCCACCTTAAGAATCAGAGTTTCGTTTTAGTTAAGGTAAAATTCCTAGTCATACTTATTCTTATCACAGCTTTTATCATCCTTGCCATTGTCCTTAGTATAATAGTCCTTCTCACTCTCCTCTCTCTCTCTCTCTCTCTCTCTCTCTCTCTCTCTCTCTCTTCTCGCACCTCTCTCTTCCTTGAACCAACCCCATCAATTCCTCCTTCTTGCAATCATCTAAGATGGGTCGCTAATGCCCACTACATTCTCTACCATGCCCTTTTTTAAATTGTTCTTNCTCTCCTCTCTCTCTCTCTCTCTCTCTCTCTCTCTCTTCTCGCACCTCTCTCTTCCTTGAACCAACCCCATCAATTCCTCCTTCTTGCAATCATCTAAGATGGGTCGCTAATGCCCACTACATTCTCTACCATGCCCTTTTTTAAATTGTTCTTTACAACTTTCATCCTTTTGGACTCGCTACCTGCCACTAACCTTCTTGAATTCCTGTACTACCACCTGTTCCACCTTCTGCCTCATAATCAGAAAAACCTTCTCTTTTTTTTGTTTTTGTGTTGTCATGATTTTCAAGTCATGTTGCAAATTGATTTAGTTTCATGCCAAATGCAACATAGAATTGCTTGCTAGATTGTGCATAGTCATCCATATGTCTCTTGTTTTCCACAGTATTGTCCATCCTTTCCTTCCTCATGCACTGTCAATTCACCTCACTTTACATCCCATCTCTCACCTTCCTTATGCCTACATCAATCTCCAAGAGATTTTTCTCCTTGCCCTCTGCCTCTTTAGAATGCCTTCTCATCCTCCTTCTTTTAACGCTTCTCCTCCTCTACCTTTTCCTCCTCTTCATCCTCCGCTTTATCCCCCTAGTCTAACTCCTCCTATTTCTCTTTTCCCTACTCAATCTCAACATCCACAACCTCCTCCTTCTGTTCCTCGTCCTTTTCCTCCTTCACCTCGTGCTTCTTGTGCTCCTCTTGCCCCTTCTCCTCCCCCTTCTACCAACTACTTGCTTCTCTGCCAACTACTCTTTGTCATTCATCTCATCCTCCTTCTCTCTTTCTTTGTCCTTTTTCTTGTTATCTTCTTGCTCTACGTGTACCTTTAGGTTCATGTGCTCCTCTGCCTTTTCTTCCTTCTTTTCTTATTCCTTATCCTCCTCCTCCTCCTCCATTGACTCTTCCTCCACGCACTTTTCCTCCTCATTTCCTCCATATTATCCTCCTCCTCCTCCTCCATTGACTTTTCCTCCACGCACTTTTCTTCCTTCTACTCCTCCTTTTCCCTTTCCTCCTCTACACCCTCCTCCTCCATTTCCTTCTCCTCTCCCACATGTGAGAACTTCTCTTCTTCATCCTTCCCCAAACCTCCTCTTCCTCTTTCTCCTCGTTTTCCTTCTGCACCCCTACCTCCTTCCCACCCCCCTCCTACTCGGTGTCCTCCTTATGCATGCTTGGAATTGTCCCCTTTGCAACAAGCCATGTGCCCAAGAAAATGGCTTGCGGCTTGGCATACCTATCTTTGTGTGCATCTTGTCTCAGATTTTGGCGGGATTTTCACCACACTTTGAGAGTAATGCACAAAATCTGAAATTGCCCATCTTTTTTTATTTGCTCACTGCGGTGTCTTCTCCGTGGCAGTCTCATCTTGGTAAGAGGCGTGGCATAAACCATTTCTTACATGTACCTACTCTCAAATGCTTAGGAAGCATCATGGTGTGGGCCAAACCTTGATGATGTCAATGCCACCAGAAAATGTAAGCGCTATATAAAACTAAAACAAGTGCTTGAGACACCGTCCTCTTCAACCATTGGCTTCAAGTTTTAATGAGAAAAATATCCTTGCATGTTTACGATGTGATGCTATACTTTTTAATTTCCACTAGTGCGTTGGTCGATCCTTATTTTTCCATGCTCATGAATGATCCTACATGACCATAGTCGGCATACAAGAATACCAGCTTATGTTTGTATTGTTAAATTAGTTAGCATAAGTTCCCTGGTATAAGAAATGATCATGCGGTTTTGTATTTCTAACGACTATAAGCCATTGGAACTATGTTCAAGCATGCCATTCCAGCTAAGTGGTGTGCCCTCATTTGATGCACATGTATCATATTGAACCTATTTTTGTTCAAATTCCACATATAAAAACTTCTACTTAGGTCATTTAGAAAAAAAAATACTATGACTTGATGAAGCAAGAAGGTTAATTTCAAACATTGAAAAGAGGAATTTGATACTTATTGTTGAATAAATGAATAAACACAACGAAATGAATTTACAATGATTACATACCTTAATATATGTTTGTACACCTAACTTTAAATGAATATTATTCTCTTAACAAAAAGTGGGTTACTAAAAGTCCATGGTGTTTTCACAAGTAATTATTGGTGGCGTCTCAAAGTTACGAAGAGACTTCACTTAGGTGGAAAACAGATTGGGAGGGATCTGAAAGATAATCATACTTGGAATATTCGTTTTGGCACAGGGGGCCTATATCAGTGCCCTAAGAAAATCTATACACACAAGCTAGTGAAATACTAGCATGAAATTTTAGTTCGACGTGGGAGGAACTGTTTAAGATTTTATAAACATTGAAAAGGTCGTGGTAGATGTTAGCATGATGGTCAAGTTCCATTCTTGGTTGCTAAATTGAGTAATAACTGAATTTTTGAAGCAGTCAAAACTCTGATCAGAGAGTCCAAAAAGAATTTACGGGTTTTCCTTGAATTTACAGCATGCGGCTCGACACAAAATTTCCTCCTTCAAATTCCCACATCTTCTCTGGTAAAACGTCCCTTTAAGGGAGAAAAGGGAGACTTGTTTGGAAGCATGGGCATGAGGACAGCGCGTGCGAACCGCCCAGCACAGTCACTCCGAAGCCACGACTTTACATGTCTCACTCATTACCATGTGGAAAACATACGTGGAGAGCCCTGGTGCAATATTCACGATGACGGTAATCCCCGGACAACATGTGATCATGTGGTAGCATCAAAAGAGAAGCAGCAAAGCCTCGGACAGTAGCAGCTTACAGAGAAGCTGCACTTTGTAACATGGTAAAAATTTCTTGGAAAGGAAGCTTCCCTATGGCACAAGTATAAACCAATGGACAATGAAGGAGGAAAGGAAGCTTCCACGGAAAGGAAGCTTCCGTACGGAGGAAGTTTCTTCAAGCCAGGGTTCCAAACATCAACAATTCATGTTCATCTAAAAGTACCGTTGAGATGCAAGCATTCTCGCAACGGTAATCAACGAATCTTACTGATAAAAGGAAAGCCACAGAATCTGACAAACATGGGCATGGTGATGGCTTGCACCTACAAAGCCACGTGATCAGATGTGGTGCAAGAACCACGGTTTCATTGAAACTTCACCGAGCACCAAAGGAAGCTTGTTCGACCACCACCAATGCAATAAACTTTCCAGGGATTGCAAGTATAAAAGGCGGTGGCCTTGGCACATTCAATTAAATTTAGAGGTTGATCAGTACTGGGTGATCTCTTGTGGATCACCTTTTAGAATGAAATGCCATTCAATCTCTCCACCCTCCAAGGCCCCTGTAAGCCTATTTTTGCTTGTCGACCTAGGTGGAGGTCACAATTGAACATCCTTCTAAGGCTCGTATAAGTCTAGCTCTGCCTGCCAAACCAGGTGGAGGTTCATGCCGGAGATCACTCCAAGGCCCTTGTAAGCCTGGTTTTCTTGCCAGCATGGGAGAAGGGCGACATGTTTGCTAGTGGCAAGTCTACCGCATCTTGGTGGTCGTGCCGAGACCATCCAAAATCCTCTGACGACCAAATATGCCTGGCAAGTGCTGCTAGACGAACAAGGAGGTGGCTCCAACGTCTTGAAGACCTTCTAGCAATGGAGATGATGGCTACGCTGAGACCCCTTCGTGGACGGCCTTGTTGGCGTAGCAAGGCGTTCAGCCCGTGTTTGGGGCCATGAGATAGGTCTGAGCATGGACCTAAGCTCTGTTTAGTTGTTGTTCATTGTACAGATCTTTACTAGTACTCCATATTTCTAACAATATTCTATTCCACACTTAGACTTTTGCTACGTTTGCTGGAAACACAAACACATGCAGGAGCAGTAAGGATCCCTTTGCTGTACTCAAGGCTCTACGGTGAGGCACTAGCCGTTCCCGCGTGTGCCACAAGTGCAAAATCCAATATTCAGTCTTCCAAGTTCATCTCCTAGTCTATCTGCTAGCCAACTACAAGAGAAAAGATCTTGATAAAGAAAGGAACTTAGTCCTTGAAACACGCCTACAAAAACCAACAATGGTGACTGTGGTAAACATGTGGTCACCCTTGAAACCTAAAGGTCCCAAGGTAGGAAAAACGTTTTGTAGGCAATCTTCAACTCAAAATAGGACGATTAAAGGACAAAAATGCATAAGAATTTGGAGCCATGTAGAAAAGTTCCCTAGATGGTTACAAAGATGTAACCTTTTTGCTTTTGGAATTCAGAGGGTTTTGAACACAAAGGTTTGCATATAAGTCGATTGAATTGCATGAGGATTTCTCCTACCTATATGGACAGTAATTTGGTGGCCATGGACGTGGAGAACTTTACATAAGATTGAATGTCAGATTTTTCAAAGGTATTCGTGTGCTCGAAGAAAAGCAAACCACTTCTCTCTTATGACAAGGAAGACTTGGCAGTCGACATCCAAAGGAGGTATTGTCGGAGCTCAAAGTGGATGAATGCCCTTAGTTGCTTCAAATGTTGAAGCTATGAAAAGGAAGATAAAGATATTGATTTATCGGTTTTTGGTATCTCACTACATCTAAGATGAATGTCGACTCAACCATTTAACCTTTGTAGAGCGTCAGGTTGAGGAAGTCTACACTTGTACTGGAGATGTCCCATTTAATGTTCATGATTTTGTTGATGTCGTTTAAGGTGTTGAAGTAGGAAAGGGTCTTCCGGGCAATTTGTCTACAAGAGGAGGTCGTTACCAATGTATCGTTGATGCTTCCAGGGTTTTGTTTTTTGCATTGCCAATTTAATTCTCGAACTAGAAAAGCTCATAAATAAGCTTGCAAAACCATGTGCTAATGGCGTACCCATGGTTGTGCCTTTGATCTGTTTGTGGGTTGTATCCAAAAACTCCACAACAGAGTTGTACCTCATCTGGGAAAGGAGTTGGATGGCAGGTGATGTCTTTGGGTAGTGAACTTGATGGAGGAGGCCTTGGATGGAGATGAGTGGTCTCAAGATGGGGATGCTGGGATAATGAGCAACCACATCGTATGTAAGGGATAACATTATAGGGGAGAACTAAACTATGAATCTCAAGAAGTAGAGAGATACTTTTTTTGATATTTGTAGGCCGTAGTTCTTTGTCAAGCCATTTTGAGACATTTGTTGTGATCAAGCTATGGATGGCTATGATTATCCGGCCAACGTGTGTTGTCTTGTGAATTTGGAGCAGGCAAGAAGGTGGCTGGTTTCCAACCATCCATTGGTTCTTTGAGAAAGAAAATCCAAGGAGAGGAAGAAAGCATGCCAAAGGTGTTGCAGCTCTCCTTAATGGTGAGGAGTTGTTGCTTCATATCATGAATGTTACACTCGATGGCAGTGTAAGTGATGCTATTTAAGATATGTGACATGCACTCAATGATGTATGCATCACGATCTAGGACTACAAGTAAAAGAGATTTGGAGACCTTACGTATGACAATGGATTTGTTAGTTTGAAGCCGTATGAGAGCCATCCAGAGGCATTTGAGTAGGGCTCTTTTGGTATCAAGAATGGAGATGTTGTACCAATAAGAGATGTGACACGAACTCTGTGATGTATACCTCACGATCTAACACTACAAGTCCAAGATTTTTTTAGACCTTACAAATGAAAGCGGATTTGTTATTTTGAAGCCGTTTGAAAGCCATCCAAAGGCATTTGAGTAGGGCTCTTTTGGTATCAATCATGGAGCTTTTGTACCAATGCATGAGAGAATGACATGCCTCATCAATTTCGCGAGATGTCCTGGGCGGCATCTCAGTAGAGTTAAGGACACAAAACTTGAGGATGCCCCTTTTTTGGCTGTCCCTTGTAATTGTAGGAGGCATCTCATAGCTGGAAAGAGACTGTAGTCAGATGGAAAATGGACTGGGAGGGGTGTGAAAGAAAATCATACTTAGCATTTCAACATTTTTAAATTGGTAATAGCATTTTGTATTTTTTATCTCGCATCAGAATCTAAACAATTGAAGGTATATACCACATTTTTCCATCACAAAAATAAATATGAAATATACATTTTCATATCATTGAATTATGACACTAGTTTTGAAGATCATAAAACCGTTTTATGAACAAATCAAAGTTTCATTTCCAAGATTGTATTCTCTCAAGATGAAACCAATGTGATGAAGACATATGTAAGATGCGTACATTTCAACAATAAAACTACCAATGTATGCAGAATAAAACTCCATGGGTGATGTTAAAGTGAACACCCTACTGCTTTTGGATTGCGATATCATTTTTTAGGTTGATTGAATGTAATACATTTTTTCGTTCAATTAACCGCAAATACAACATAAATAATTGAACTGAAGTTTATTTGAAAGGCTAAAGGATTCAGAATTTTATGGTGTTATTTTTTCACGTAATGCATCAAAATCAACATATCATTTGATGCAGATTCAACCATTGAGGACTGTTAAAGTAGTTAGAATTTGTAGTAGTTGAAGATAGTGGGGCGTGGCATGTGTTGTCCCCAGATTGGATTTACCCCGCTTCCAAGCCCATAGAGCTCAACGGCTAGAGTGATGTTAGGAGATTTTGCATACGCGCCAGATCCGTTGGAATGGCGCGCTCCTATCCGTTAGGCCCAGAGCCTTCCTATGTATTGAGCCCTGCATTGAGTCAACTTTTACTTCTTGATCTGAAAAATTCTGCTTCGACCTATCTACCGTCTGTCTACATCACCCCCCTCACGTACTCGTTCTCAACATGGCATCAAGCCAGCTAACATCGATCTAGATTTTGCTTCGGCTTCTTTGTGTGACGCAAACTCCTTTACCTCGTTGACCCTCCTTTACCGGCGTGTGTGGCGCTTTTGGTTGCCGACCCTGCGTTTGTGGCGTTACGGTAGCGTCACGGGTGTTTTCGTGGCGTCTAGGACCTTTTGCGACATTTCTGGCGTTACCGGCGTTCCCGGCGTTCGCGCCGCTTCTGCGTGCGCTTTTGGCCTTTACCCCGCGGCACGTGTCGGCATGGCCCTCTCCCCCGTGGTGCGCGTTGGCGCTGCCCCCTCTTGCTCGACGCTTGGCCCGCGTCGCGCCTTGCGCGGCCACCCTGCCGGTGTGCGCCCCTACTTGGTGGCGGCTGGCGGCTGGTGGCTCGGGTGAGCTGTTCTCACCCCCCCCCCCCCCCCCCCCCCCCCGCTCGCCCTCCCCTCTCCCCTCCTCCCTCCTCCTCCCCCCCTTCCTGATTCCCCTCCTTCCTTCTCCCTCCTATCCGCCCTGCCTCTGTACGTCCATCCGTCTGACCGTACGTCTTCCCTCCAGCCCTCCGTCCCTCCCTCGCTCCCCCACCTCCCCCGCCCTGTCCCCTCTCTCTTTCTCTCCACTCTCTCTCTCTCTTTTCTCTCTTCCTATTCTCTCTCCCCCTGCCCCTCCGTCCAGCCCCCCCTCCACTCCCTCTCTCCTCTCGCCCTCCCCCACTTCTCCACCACCCTTCCTTCTCTCTCTCGTCCCATCCCCCTCCCTCTCATCCTTCCGGTCCTCTGACCCTCCTACCCTCCCTTTCTCCCTCTTTCCCTCCCTCCATCCATCCCTCCGTCCCTCCTTCCGTCCCTCCCTCCGTCCGCCCCTCCGTCCCTCCCTCGCTCCCCCACCTCCCCCGCCCTGTCCCCTCTCTCTTTCTCTCCACTCTCTCTCTCTCTTTTCTCTCTTCCTATTCTCTCTCCCCCTGCCCCTCCGTCCAGCCCCCCCTCCACTCCCTCTCTCCTCTCGCCCTCCCCCACTTCTCCACCACCCTTCCTTCTCTCTCTCGTCCCATCCCCCTCCCTCTCATCCTTCCGGTCCTCTGACCCTCCTACCCTCCCTTTCTCCCTCTTTCCCTCCCTCCATCCATCCCTCCGTCCCTCCTTCCGTCCCTCCCTCCGTCCGCCCCTCCGTCCCTCCCTCGCTCCCCCACCTCCCCCGCCCTGTCCCCTCTCTCTTTCTCTCCACTCTCTCTCTCTCTTTTCTCTCTTCCTATTCTCTCTCCCCCTGCCCCTCCGTCCAGCCCCCCCTCCACTCCCTCTCTCCTCTCGCCCTCCCCCACTTCTCCACCACCCTTCCTTCTCTCT
The DNA here is from genome assembly GCA_023375785.1 of Penium margaritaceum. Taxonomy (NCBI): domain Eukaryota; kingdom Viridiplantae; phylum Streptophyta; class Zygnematophyceae; order Desmidiales; family Peniaceae; genus Penium; species Penium margaritaceum. The sequence goes on from SZWC01001535.1 coordinate 138,742, forward strand.
CTCGTCCCATCCCCCTCCCTCTCATCCTTCCGG
>SZWC01001535.1:141761-160385 GCA_023375785.1 Penium margaritaceum
CCTCCACCTCCTCTACCTCCTCCACCTCCTCCACCTCCCCCACCTCCTCCGCCTCCTTCTCTCCCTTCTCCTCCTTCTCTTTCTTCTCCTCCTCCTCCTCCTCTACCTCCTCCACCTCCTCCATCTTCTTCTCTACCTCCACCACCTCGTCTACCTCCTCCACCTGCCCCTCCTCCTCCTCCGCCACCTCCTCCTACTCCTCCCCCTCCTTCCCGTCGTTCCCCACCTCCATCTCAATCTCCTCCTCCTCCTCCACCTCCTCCTCCTCTCCCTCCTATTCACCCTCCATCTCCATCCACTCCTCCACCTCCTCCACCTCCTCCACCTTCTTCTCCACCTCCCCCACCTCCTCTACCTCCTCCACCTTCCCCTCCTCCTCCTCCACCACCTTCTCCTCGTGCTCCTTTGGCTGCCCTGTCTTCTTTGCCACATGTCATGTGCCTGCGCACATGGCATGTGGCCTGGTTTACTCCTCTCTCCGTGCATCCTTTTCTATGGGCTGCAGACCTCCATCTCCGTCAGGGTGGCGTTACCCCCTATCATACCTCCTTGGTTGGAGACGCTCCTGTTCGTGTTCCACTCTTCACACTACAAGCCACGCCGGCCTTTGTGGCCATGCGCCCTGCACACTCCACTTGACGCATCCAACAACAGGCGTTGAATGAACACTGCCGCAGTCTCCCACTCGCTTTCCCTTTGCCAAGAAAACAACGATCCCACTCCACCACTTTCCTTTCAGGAGACAATCATGCAAGAGAGGGGATGTAGCGGGCGAGTCTTGCACCATGTGAGGCCTCGCATCTCACACATCTTGCACCAACTATTAAGCTTATGTCGTGATCTTGAACAAGCTAAAAGGGAACTGCGATGGCTCATGTTCATTTGAGATGCTCGATGCCATTCGACATCTTAGCTTCTGTTGTCATGTTAAAGTAGTTAGAATTTGTAGTAGTTGAAGATAGTGGGGCGTGGCATGTGTTGTCCCCAGATTGGATTTACCCCGCTTCCAAGCCCATAGAGCTCAACGGTTAGAGTGATGTTAGGACATTTTGCATACGCGCCAGATCCGTTGGAATGGCGCGCTCCTATCCGTTGGGCCCAGAGCCTTCCTATGTATTGAGCCCTGCATTGAGTCAACTTTTACTTCTTGATCTGAAAGATTCTGCTTCGACCTATCTCCCGTCTGTCTACATCACCCCCCTCACGTACTCGTTCTTAACAAGGACATCCAACATAATTCAAACCTAAGAATCTCTTAGAATTCATAGATTTCATAATTCAAAAGCATCCCTTCGTTGAGATCCAAGAGCAGTAGGGTATGAAAAATTGCATTAGGAAATTTGAATGGATTTCAGAGTATGCATACCAAGAAAAACATTCATGAATCACTTATTCATGGAATCATTTCAAATCATTCGGAGAAATAGTGATTATGCATATTATGATATGCTCATGTCACATATATATTGCTTTAAGCTGATTCAACCATAGAAAAAAAATGGTTGCCATAAATGTCTTTTCTATAGATTTTCTTTTTTACTTTGAATTACATTTTTTACACATATTATGTAAGAACAGAATCTGGTTCATGGGTGAAATCAATTTAACAGTTGAAAAATTACAATGCATTTCTTTAATACTTAACATAAATAATAAAAATTTTATTTTAGTAATAGATTTTCTTATTTCATATGATCCAAAACAATCCCTTCATGAAATGAATTCATCTTATCAATTTTGTTATTATTAAAATAACATTTTCTTTTTGCAGCTTCAGGAAATAAATTGTTTACTTGATGAGTGCTTTGAATAAGTTTGAACGTATTTTTTTGTGATTGAATGGTAAGAAAGTGGTGTTTTCAACCTAATTAGAGTTAAACCATGGCGGTGTGAAGTGGATTAGTCCAGTTCAGTTCATCTTATGAGTATATTCTTTTAAAATTTGCCATAAATTCAAGGATACTTCAAAATTTGAGCGTGATATGTTAAATCACTTCACTTGAAAAACCACAAAACGCTTTGTAGGATGAATTTGGACAGACAAGTATTTATCATAAGAAAACTGGCCAAGTACATATTAGGTCAAGGTTAATTGGTTAAAAATGTAGTAAGCCTAAGAAAAATAAGCCAATATGAAAATGTGACCAGTGCAAACTCTTCTCCCTACAATAATACAAATAATTCAAAAACAATGCAAAATAATTCTGTGATATGTCGAGCTAGATGATAAAGAAAGAATTCCTCTCCTAATGCGAGGAATTCCTGCTAATAAAAATTTCCAAATTTCACATTAGATGACAATATAAAAGCTGAAATGTAGAGTAAAATTTGTTCTAAATTTATCAAAAACTATTTCCTTAAGATCAAGACCCCAACATATCCTCGGAAAGTTAAAGTTGACAAACGTTTCCTTCTTTGGAACTTAGTATACAAAAATGGACCCCCAATAGTAACATAGAAAAGAACGTCACAAAACAATAACTTTAATAACACAAAAGAGCACCATTAAGCCACTCATGCCACGTCAACCTTTCGATTTTTTGAAATATGAATGGCCTACCAATTTCATGATGCACGTGCTTTCTTTGCAAAAACTTTCTAACACAATGTGTGGTGTAGCACAAAATCAAAATAATGCACCAAGATGCAGTGCATGATATGATCAACACAAAAAAACGTCTAAGTAATGACAAAGACACTATGAGAAGGGAAGAGACATGTATTCAATGTTGTACATGTATTAAATATCGGATTTGTATAGAACTACAATCTTAAAAAAAGATATGAAATGAAAATTATAGGGGTAAACGTTTCATGCCCATGTGCATGTGTTTGTGTATGCATGTACATGTACTCATCATGTTCATATTCCTGTGTATGAAAACAAATCAGTTTCTTAAGAAGAAATAACGAAGAAATTTGCTGTCTCTATATTTATTAAATAACAGGATGAAAACATGTACAAACCCCTATTCATCCATTTCACACATGAATAATACAAATTTGTGACCCATTTTAAGGAAAACTTTCGACCTTGTCATTTGAATTTGTCCCTTTGCAAACCAAAAAAACAAGAACTGTAAAATGACACAAGAACAGACTGTTTGGTGGCAACAACATCGGATTCTTTGTAGACCTAATGAAATGGCGGCAGTCTCAAGTTCAGAGATTTTTGAAAACCAAAAACCATGGTGTCTGTTTCATGACTCACAATAATGTGTCGAGGGATGGGATGCACCTTTTCATTCGTGTATAAAGTACGAATTGGATAAACTGTTAATTCTTAGCTATTGGACAAAGATAAAACTTATGAATATATGATTATGTGGTCTTGTCAAGATATATTTACTTCAATTAACTTCCACCACATGTTTCATATGTGTCACATATCAACAAAACACCACAATAAAAACAACGTTAATCCTCAAATTCTCATCAAGGCAGAAAGGATTCTTGGTGTATGGCACAATGCAACGTTTCCCTTCACACATGTATCTGAGTATATTCTCTTATAAATAATTCTAGTGAAGAACACCTAGATATATCTATCTAAGTGAATTCTTATTATAAAACGGTGGTTTAGCTAAACATGATACATGTCAACATCATCGTTTAACCTAAATTCCACATCTATATTTGAGATGTCACCAGTATTTCCATTTTTTGTTCCATACAATTTGAGATGGGTACGTAAACTCAAGGGTGTTCTTACTATAGGGTTACCTCAACATGAAAGCTTTGAACAAATGATACAAACTTGAAATATCACACAAACTTTTAAGAAATGATAGTAGAATACAACATAAAATTTTGAATAACTACCTTTGTTTTCCTATGGCTAAAGAAGAAAATGGCTAATTTCTTCTAGTTCAACAAACCAAAAACAAACGTTTGGAAATTAATTTCAAGAAAAATCAATTGAGTGCAAACCAATGGTCCATTGTTGGTTCTTGTTTAACTAATTTTTTTTATTGTTCCACATTGACAGGTTGGGCGACTTGTTCATGTGGTGAGATACTAAGTTTTTGTCTTGGATTGCATTCTATTCATTGAGTCCAAATGCCTAATATATTATGATTTCAATTTATTAAGGCCTGATCCTCTTTGTATCTTTGAGCTTTGGGCTTCTAGCTGAATACTCTTTCTAGCAGGGAAGGTAGTTCAAATTAGGTTGACCATCTATGCAAGTAAAATAACAACTCATAAGCAACCAAATTCATCATAAGACGTTTCTCACAAGTAACATACAATAATAGAATTTGTACAATACTACACCATTGATTTTGCATTGATTTCTTGCATTTTTTGTTTCATTATGTGTACTGTTGTATCATACCTTCTTGTTCAATTTCATGCTACATTAGCTTGTGTTGTCATGTATTCATCTAATGCTTTTTATTGTGTACAGTTGTGACAGATCTTCTGGTTTAATTTCATGCCATGTTATGTATTGTATTTGTTTTTCAGATTCATTTCATATTGTCTTGTATAATTTTGTGTCATTAAATGTGATGTGTTGTGTTGGGTCAGTACATTTTCAATAGAGTGGTGTCTTCTACTATCATATCCAATAGGTTTGTGTCTTATAAGGTTATTTTTTATCACTTCCTATCATGTTGTATTCTGTCATGTCATGTCATGTTTTCTCATGTGATGTCATGTCATGTCATGAACTTTTGTGTGGAGCTGTGTCTTGCTAGGTTTTTTCATGTATTGTCCTATCATTTCAGTTCATTTCATGTCATTTCATTCCTCTTTTCTTCTATCATTTCATTCCATAGCATGTGGTGCTGTGTAATGTCATGTTGTATGGTGTCTTATTGTGACGTGTCATGTCTTATGATGTATGATGACATGTCATGTCATGTGCAGTCGTTTTCTGTCATGTTGTGTCATTTTTTTATTGTGAAATTTAGATCTGTGGCGTGGACTATCTCTTCATTTTATGTGATGTCATGTTCTGTCTCAACATGTGTTGTATGGTATCATGGTGTGTTTTGTGGTATGGTGTGGTGTCGTGTTTACTCATGTTGTGTCAAATTGTTTTCATGTTGTGCCGCATTCTTTCAGGTTGTGTTGTTTCATGTCATGTTTTGTTTCATGTCATCTTTTTAAGTTTGTTGTTATGTTTATGTAAGTGGTTTTAGGTTGTGTATTTTTGTGTCATTTCATGTCATGTCAAACCATGTGATGTCACAATGTGATGTGTTGTGCTCGATCGTGTGATGTTCAAAACAATCATGTATAATCATGAGATTTTGTGTCATTTATTTCCAATCCATTTTAATGAATGCATATTTTGTTGTGTCAATAAATATAATTTATTTTTATGTCATGTTATGATGTAACATGCCATGTGATGTTTCTATTTTGGCAGTATTGCCCATTTTTGTGTTGTGTTCTTTTGTGCCGTATTGTCTCATGTTGTGTGTAGTACAACCATGTAAAGTTTTCATTAAGCACAAAACATTTTTTGAAATTGTAGTCACATTGAAAAGTCATTATGGGAAATCACCAAAATCATTATGGAATTTCCACTCACAACCTTATAGAGGAGAAGATGTCTGGTATAATAGTTTTTTCTCCAGGGAAGTAGTAGTTATCCTAGTCCATATCAAGCCCATGACATGAAACAATACAATGAAATTAAAAAAAAAAAGACGATTCAAGGCAAAACATTTACCATGTTGCCATTTATGATACATGAAAGCAATGTACAAAAAAGAGCTATGGCATGGTATTGTGGATCTTTACAAAATTTCAAGATCATACAAAGCAAGACCTCCTCAAAAACAAAACACAACCAATCAAAACATTGGAAGACAAGCAAGTTCAATGTACAAAACTCAGACAAGCAATGAGCCCCACTCTACATGACATAGATGTAGAGGATGCTGAAGGAGAACGAGGGGCAAACCCCTCCTCACCCCCTCCTACTAGGGTCAATGAATCAAAGCGAAGAGGGGGAAATTACCCCTCCCCCTCACAAGGTGGCAGAAACACCAAGGGGATATAAGGGAAAGATCCCAACTCCTCCTAGCTTTACAAAGCAATGAGAGGGGGGAGAGGGACTCCGGTCCCCCTCCTCCTCTTTGGAATACTCAAAAGAGTGTATGGGGAGGAGAGCGATTGTCGTACCTATCTTTCTTACGCCTTTGGCCAACATGAGGGGGAGGAGGGGAGGATTGCCCCCTACCTTCCCTTTGGGATCACCCCCTCTTTTCCCCTTGGGTCATTGGCCATTGCAAGGGGGTAGAAGGGGGGATCACCCCCTGTCTTCCCAATGGGCCGTTAGCCATAATGAGGGGGGAAAAGGGGGATCACCCTTACTCATTCCTTGGGCTATCGCCCCTTGTAGCGCTGAAGGGGAAAAGGGGGGAGGGAGTCTTCTTCCCCCTCCCTCCCAAAGTGTAATGGCACCAAAGGGGAGTAAAGGGATTCCTCCCCCCCCCTTATCCACAACACCGTTGGAATCAAAGAAAAGGAGAGAAGGTAGCATTCCCACACTCCTCATCCATGGTGCCAACGGTGAGGAGAGGGGTGTCACTTCCTCCCTCCTTCTTCTCCAAGGGAGAGAAGAGGAGAAGAGCTATCCTTCCCCCCTTACATTTGCAGGGAGGTTGAAGGGGAAACAAGGAGAGGGGAGGTTGATGTGATGGATAGAATAAGGAATTCAACATGATTGTTGTGGGTTTCACACCATGAAGAGGTAAAAAGCTGCTGTTGAGCTCTAGAATGTTTTTCATTTAATTGTATGTTATAGAATCCTTACTTTTTAGATGGAAACAAAGGGAAACGGATCATTTTTGTAGCGAACCACGCAATGAAATTCTTAAAGGAACAAGTTGTTTCATGCAATAAAATTGGCATTTGGAATGCACAACATGGAAATGTCTTCATCGTAAGAAATCCAACACCAGTTGGGCANGTGTAATGGCACCAAAGGGGAGTAAAGGGATTCCTCCCCCCCCCTTATCCACAACACCGTTGGAATCAAAGAAAAGGAGAGAAGGTAGCATTCCCACACTCCTCATCCATGGTGCCAACGGTGAGGAGAGGGGTGTCACTTCCTCCCTCCTTCTTCTCCAAGGGAGAGAAGAGGAGAAGAGCTATCCTTCCCCCCTTACATTTGCAGGGAGGTTGAAGGGGAAACAAGGAGAGGGGAGGATGATGTGATGGATAGAATAAGGAATTCAACATGATTGTTGTGGGTTTCACACCATGAAGAGGTAAAAAGCTGCTGTTGAGCTCTAGAATGTTTTTCATTTAATTGTATGTTATAGAATCCTTACTTTTTAGATGGAAACAAAGGGAAACGGATCATTTTTGTAGCGAACCACGCAATGAAATTCTTAAAGGAACAAGTTGTTTCATGCAATAAAATTGGCATTTGGAATGCACAACATGGAAATGTCTTCATCGTAAGAAATCCAACACCAGTTGGGCATAAATGTTTTTGCTTAACGTAAATTTGTAAATTTTTCATAGAAAAAAGACGCCAAACTAGGTGACAAAAAGAGATCCATGATATGACTCAACGAGAGTTTTTTAATAGTACATGATATCATTTTGTGAAACAACCACTACGGTGTACATGGGGTTGGAATATGATGTTAGTGATGTGAATCAAGACATATTCTTGAATAATAAAAAAACGTGTTGTAACCACTTAACAACTCATCTACTAATTGCGACGATGAAAAATATGTGGGATGTACAAAATGAGAGCGTATTGCATGTTCATAGGAGTATTGGCGATGTCATCAACAAAAGTTTTGATTACATCATTAAAAAACACTATTTGAAGAATCTATCGGTTCTAAACAATCAAAAACTTCAACTTGCACTTAAATCACTAATTTGATACATGCGTTATGATACTTTCCATTACACTACTCATGGTTCAAGCAGCTATGACCAAAGCAAAGGTTGGTTGTGAATCCACGTTGGTGCCCATTGCACCAAGGATGTAAGGCAAGTCATTTGTGCTATGATTCTAATAAATGTAGATTTTGACTACCAATTCCAGAAATTACAGAGGCGATGGTGAAAATTCTCCATGAGAATGGAAGGCACAAAATTGGCAAGTGCTCATTCCACAAAGAGCATGACCAATACGAGAGAATACATTTCAGCAATAAAACTAGAAACAAACACACAATTACCGTGAATGTTGAATGTTTGATGAATGAATGAATTGATGATATTGTTTACATGAATGCTCAATGCACCATTTTCATAAACATCATTTGTAACATTGAAAAAAACCCACGGGCTCAACTTTTGTAATGGGTGCAAAGTGCACCACTTATGCATGTGCCAAACACAATGTAGACATGAGTTTAGTTGGACTAGCTATACTAGTGAAGATGGTAAAATACATGTTACAAGATGTCCATAGCATCAATAAGATTGGTTTTGATCACACTTTCCTCCACCTTATAGCGAGAACAATCAAGATCTTTACCTATTCGTGCTAGCTAGTAATAGATCACTACAAAAAGCTTAACATATCATCTACTCTCAAATTGGCTTTACAAGCAACTGAGACGAGAACATTATTTGAAGCACCAACAATGTGTCGCTTGACGTTTTGAAGGCATTTTAATGAAGTCAATGATCGACATCTTCATATCTATGGAGTTTTGATGGCTGAAATTGGTTGAAATGCATTTTGTCTAGTGTTCATAGTCATTTGGAGGGCCAAACAATTCACCTCATTAAAGTGAGGAAAGTGAGGCTCAAATCCTTGACTTCAGCAGATTTGAAGTTTTTCTTTGAGGCATTGAGGAGTTGACACCCTTTCGTCTCTAGCTAAAACGTGATTGATTCAACACCTATTACAACCTCTTGGTGACCCTTCAGTTTCCAGTCTACCTTCAACCTCTAGTGGTTATTCAACTACTAGTGCCCCTTTAGCTTCCAGTGACCCTTCACCTTCCATGTGACTTGTTACCTTCAGGTTGGTTGTGTAACCACCCTAATGGTTATGCAACTACCGACAACCTCTTAGGTTAGAGCCTCCAAGGAGGCCTTCCAAACACTTATTAGAGGGCTGAGTCCGTTCAGAAATTTCTCCCTTGACAATCTTTCATTCATCATTAGATTACCTTTCATTCATGCAAACTCTACCGGTAAATACCTTAACCACTGATACTACAAGCCAATGGATTAGAGAGGCCTATGTCTTTCACGGCAAAGCCAGTTGCTCTACTCTAGGTTTTGTTTTCCATAGTAAGTCTCAAGGCATTCGTTGCGCGTGCCCTGTAGTTCCACATGTTTACACTCATGGCTACATCATTGCAATTAGTTTGAGGAACTCTCCGAGTTCTTATCCAAGTGATCTAATAATTCTTACAGATATTTCATATTGGCCTTTTAAACTTTATTCGAGTTCATCTCATCCACCTTCCAAAAATCTTAACAAGACAAACGATGGAATTCTTTAGATGGATTTATTGATACGAATGGCTAGAAACCATCACAAAAGGTTGTGGTCATCAGATGTATGCCCAAAGGGGGTAACAAAAACATACTAGTCTTGGTTTTCACTCAGAACAATGATTGTAAAAAGTGAGAAACGTCACCTTGCTGATAATAATATGGAAAGGCACTTCAATAAGGAGTATGAAAAAAAATCAAACAAGTCTTTGATGTAATGAGGAAACCGGAATGGATGAGGACCATGCTAAGGGTGGACAACTTCTTCCTTTCCATAGATGAGATGTGCTTCAAAAGAACATTCGATTAAGCACTAGTTCAACACCATATACAGCCTACATGACCACTAGAGGTTAGTGCGCATGACGAAGAACCAAGGAAAACTCACTTTTCCATGGATCATACTATGCTGTTCATGCCATGGTACTTTGGCCATATGAGATTGGTTTCTTGGCATGCGTAGACAATGTGCAGAACATGCACCAAAACTGATCCACTATGAGTTAGTGGGTCAATCACAACATTGAACTATGGATAAGATGGAGGGAAAAAAATATACTTACATGCCATTTGAACAAGCCAACAATAAAGGTTGATGTTTTGGATAAAAAGAGCGACACCATTTCACCAAAAAAGTGAATTGGTAGGCAGAGGATGTGTTCTAAAAACGTCACACATCCCATTGTAGAATAAAATTCAAATCATAATACAATTCTTTCATAAATAATAAGCTGTCATGACTATGTCATGACATGTGAAGAAATCCAAGTGTGTTGGAAGCCATCTTTAATCCTCAAGGGTAACATATTACTTCTTATACATAGTGTATAGAATGCATCAATACCTTTTAAAGGTTGTGTGTATCATTAGACATGGATGATGCAAGAATTTGTGTGTGATTGAACGTGTCTATGATTACATCCTTGAATAAATACTCAATGGACAATCCATTGGCATCACATCATTTGATGAGTAGTGGATGAAAGTTGCGGCAATCGACTAGTAACAACGATAAAAATATACATGAGTGTATTGTCAACCTACTTCAGAAGGTATTGATTGCTATGAATGTGGGTTGTAAATGCGCCAGAGAGAGGCACAGACTCTTCTATGGTTCCTCATCAAGTAAAGACACTACAGTGCTAAGGTTGAAGAATTAAATGATATATTTTTATACAATAACAAGACTCACCAAACGTTGAAATTGAACAAATCTTAAGGTGACACCTTCTCTCTATCATCACTTGGCACCTTAAGATGTTATGTGCATTGAGAGATTGAATTGCATGAAAAACTGATGGTGCCATGAGTTCGTCCATAGTTGGATTTGAATCTATTTTTGAGAAAACGAGTGATACGCATTATGTACTGGTGGGGCTCCATAGTACTTTGAAGATCTCATACATTTCTATAAACCAGCTATCACATCATTGGGAACATGTCAATTTCTAGCATTTGTGTCCAAAGCTTGTAATCGTGGAAATAATGTATAGGAAGTTGGCCTTATTCAAATAATATGCTAACACGCACATCTCGATGGTCCATGCGGCCACATAATGAGCTGGAATTTTGAAGAAGTCTCAAAATTAAGGTTATTGTGAGACGGTACACAAGCCGAGTACAAAACTCCTTTAAAACATTGTGAGATGGATTGCCATTTGCCAAAGATGTATCTGAGAATTGTCTATGCATTGTAGAATACAAAGCCAACACATGATTTGTTTGACAAGATAAGTTCACATTTGAGATGACAATGAACATGGAATTGTTGAACCATGCACCATTGCCCCAGAAGATCATAATGAAGTGACTAATTCCATTGATTTGCTGGATGGTATGATTGATGTAAATTGCCGAATAAAGTAACATTATTCTTGTTGATGTCCTTGTGGTCATTGATTTTCATATGACGTTAATAAGGGATATACCATCTTTAACTGCTTCAGATAAGGAAAGAGAAATAATCCATCAAATAAAATGACCGAATGTACACAACAGAAGACATTGAAGCAATATAAATTGTTGCAACTTGACAAACACGGTCCATTTGTGGGTTCCCGAAAATAATCCTAGGATGGAATCATGTAAGCACAAGAGATTTTCAAAATCAGTCATTTAAGGATGGTGATCCTTAAATGACTGATTTTGAAAGTTTGTTTCAAAAGGATTTTATCACAATCATTTGCAACTGGTACCTAAAAGATGTTTTTCAAACTTTTACGGTAATGATTGTGATCATGGTACATTTATTTTGCAAATAGCATACTATGAAAACCTTGTGCATAGAATCCATGGAAGTTAAGATCGGTTATCCCACATAACCTAGTTGAATGTTACATCCCTTTCACAGGGAATTGAGTAACATCCCCTAGTACTTGTTTCAATGATAAATCAGGGGATGATAGTTGAAGAAAAGATCATCCAGGGCAATCTGTTCTTGGTCTTATGACGGGATTTTGCAAGAATAGTGCATGCAAGTCAGCCAATTCCGCCTCATTTAAAGATCAGTACACTCTTTGAAAGGAAAATCAACTGTGCTTCGCAACCATGTCTTAGGACATTGGTGCCTTTGAACCCTTAATCTAGCATGATAGTTGCACGAGCTTTGTCGCGCTTGGTTGAGATCAACCAACCAATAATGTGGTGTCCAAAGAGGTATGGTAGGCCTACGCATTGTCATGAAGACGTGGTTGCCAAGTAAGAGTTGTGATGTTTGGATCTTAGATTTTACCTATCAAAACTTTTGTGCGCAAGTACCACCTCGGTATTATGGGAAGTGTTGTGTTCAATTGAAGAGTTTTGGAAAAGGCTATCATTGAATTTCTTGCAAGGAAGCTTGTTTAAAAAGGGGATTTTCTTCACGCAACATCTTGGTTAACATATACCGGATGCATTTTGGTAAAATGCTTTCCATGTACCCTCTTCCACATTGGCAAGATATTGTTGGCAGTGTACACCCTAAAAGGCATCGACCATGCCATCAATATACATGTGTGATGATTCTTTTGTGAAGACCCATCAACACTTGTGAAGAACAAACAATGATTTTTACTATTGCATCTAGGCAAGAGATGAGGGAGCACATCACCGATTACGCAACCACTTTAATCACAAACATTACAAATTTATGGTTTGTTATGCGTGAACGTGGCCAAATTTTCTCGTGGATTACAAGATTTTATACATTTCATGTTGATTGCATTTCTTGTTACATGTCTTGCATCATGAATGACTTGATGATCAAACCTTCACAAACAAAGATACACCTATACGACACAAAGAAAGGGGGAGGGAGGTAGTGTACAAGCCATGTTTACTGCTAAAATTGTGTTCAATTATAAGGTGCAATGTTCAAAGGACCTAAGACAAACTTCATCACGAGTCAAGATCCAAAAAATTAATCTACGTGTAGAGTCTTGTGCAACTCGAGCCCATTTTTGGTCCATAGGCGAAATTGAAGGCAAGAGGTGTGTCATTACAGAAGATCCATCGCGTCACCCCTTCTAGTTGGCCGCTAGGGTCCTGGTCACATGTGGGTATTCAATGTGGAACTATAGGGTTTTGAGATGCATGTTGGCAAAAAATCATTATGATGACTACGCCTGGTTTTGGTGTGGTTTGTCTTAGCAACATCTTTTTATTTTTATGCTATAACCTTAGTGGAAAGTTATGCGCAAGGTGAAAGACTTATATGAGGGCCACAGATGGGAAAGTTTGGGTAAGATTGTGAAATGATTTTACGCCTGAGTTCACTCACCTTCAAGTGCTCATGGATGGTTATGGATAACCGCATGTGTCCTTAGTGAAAGACCTCATCCTTCATACAACAATGTGATCATCTTCTGTTAGTTCTTTTGCCCCTTGTTTAATGTAAACCCTATAGTTACAACGTACATATCCCTTAAATATTATTTGCGTAAGGATTTATTTCACATTTTTCTTATGACTTTGTTGGTGAATAAAAAAAAATTGTCGAAGATTATTAAGGATTATGTCTAACAATAAAATTTAGAAGTATGATTCATAAGAGAACTAGGTGGGTAGGTGCAGTTTCACCTAGTTTTAGTTTAGAGAAATAAATCAAGTCCAAATGATGCTGAAAGAAAAATGGCTGGCAAGACTCTCACTCCCACTTACCCCTACCCCCATGTGGCCAAAGAGAGACCAAAGGGATGTTTATTGAACTGAGACTGGGGAGTTCTATGAAAACGAGATATTTTTGTTCGATAAGCATTGAACCAATATGAGAGAGAATGCATTTGTGTAATCCACGGTTTGCATGCTTTGTTGCCTTAGTTGTATTCTTCAACATGATGGCCATTTTACTTAACCTTTGTGGCTTAAGTAATAGCCTTGTTGTTGTATTAGTATTGGCCTCATTGCAATGATAGACCTATGATTTGTCAATCTCTTTGTTACCAACTTGGAGTTGTAAATGCGTGTTTGAGGACACATTTTATCCTTAATATCATAATCACATGGAAATGCGTGTCTTTTAATGAAAATTCCAGAATTTTTGTACAATTAGTTTTTTTGGAGTACACGGGATATTATTATTTAAATGTAAGACATTCTAATTATGTTTGGTTAGAAGTATCATTTAGAAACATGTTATAGATCATGCATGGTTATGTTATAGTCATTAATGTTAAAGAGGATGTTTTTGCATTTAGTTCATGTTGTTCCAAAGAATACTCTCCATCCCTTGTGCACTCTTCATTCATTTCTTATCATACAAAGCCCTTCTGAATATGTACTGGTGTTCACTAAGCTATACTTGTGAAAACCGCATTTTTGCTTTGTCCCTTTCCTCTTGGTGACATCGTGGCCGTGATGGAAAAAAGGTTTCATGGTGAGGATTTCCGGCATCGTCGATTATTGGCAGAAATGGAGATTTAAGACGACGTACTTCAGATTGTTTTATTCGATGTTATTTTGCAAATGGTCATCGAATTACAGGCCGAATGAAAGAAATGGCCGAAAGAAAGCCACGATGCCAGTCGTGCTATTCCAGCGGAACAACGGACGTCTAGCAGCACGTCTAGCTGTTTTGTCTTTTGGCGGTTGCGGAATGATAGCGAAACGGCCCTCTTGGAGCATCTCGGCAGCCCCTGCAAAAGTTTGGCTCAACACATGGATACTCCTTTCGAAACTCCATGGGAATGCAGGAATTCACATGAGTGGTTAGGCTCGCTCTATCGATGACATCAGAATCGAGCGTTCCATGCACTTATCTTTTTTCACCTCTTTGCTTCCTTCCAGAAGACGGAATTTGTTTCGATGCATGGACGATGGTCTACTTTAAACCAAGGTATTCGTCTGACGCCTTTACGCATGGTCACGATCAATTGAGAGAATCGTAAGATACGGGCGTGCTGCATTCACATAAAATGTCCTGTGCATTAATGGCCCGAAGAGAAACATGGGTCGTGCTGCAATCAAGACAACAGCGAAGTCGAGGGTAGAAACGAAAGGAACGTCGTTATTCATCGGAGAGAGATTCAACATGAAACACAACAAAGACAAAAACATTATTCTTTTTCAGATAAGGGTCGGTAAAGAGGCAAATTTGAGTGGCATCAAAATGAAATGCAAATTGAGGTATTCCAAGGAACGCCACTTGAGTTTACATATCAAACACATGAAGCTCTGTTATGTGTACACATGTTCTGGTGTGCGTATATGCACGCAAAAGTGAACACGAGCGGATAGATTCGGTTAGATGATGACCTCCAAGATGAATCGTTTTGACATTATCTCAATCATGTCAATCACGATACATTATTTCATACTCCATTTCTTTTTCCTGGTAAAAGCTATATACCCTCACCCTAGGCTAAATTGAAGATTTGCTACTACAAAAGTGTAAACCTTTCCTCCAAATCCTCACCAGAAAATCCAGTGATCAAATTCAGTTCAAAGGTGGGCAACTACTATGTCTTTGATGTAAAAAGGAGACACCAAAAAGGGGCTCATGGTAAACAATGATGCATACATAAAATTATGGTCAAATTCTAGAGAGAGTGATAGGGGGGATGGTCTTCTGAAACATAAATTCTATTACACAATTTGTGTCAGAGAATCATCATTTTCATGGCAATCCAAAACACGAGTTTCTGTTGGGTTCACTTGAACAAATGTAAGGTCAAACTTAATCAGATGAATGTTGAAAGATGGGTGATGAGATGACACCACTACAAAATGGTTCCAAAGTAATTTGGAACCGGAAGTTCCAATTTTGAAGTAGACTCCCTATATAACACCTCTCACTTGTGGGTCTCATGAAAACTTCATTGCCACCAAGAATGCATTATGGCCTATGAAGGAGTTTCACCTTTTTCAATCATGGCAAAGCAACAAAAGTCAAAAGTAAGAAAATATTGGAAAACATTTTCACTCCACAAAATCAATCCTGAACATTGATAATGGTGTATTCTTCCTGAATGTTTTGAAGCACATTGCATAACGAGCCAGAACAAAGATACATCAAACAAATGGTAGGGATGAAAATTGCACGAGATTTATCTTTTTTTGTGTGTTCTTACCTTATTATATTCGATCATCTGCCTCTCATTTCGATCTTTGGCAAGAATCGATGAATGCTCCCACCCACATATATGAAGCTTTCATGCATTTTTCCAAGCCTTCAATACAGCCCACGTAAAAGTGACCTACCATGATGTAAGCATGTTTTCAAGATTTTGAACTTTTTCTGCATGTTATCTTTTCACCCTCACTACCATAAGATATTTGTCACATACCATCATATATACTTAGAAGTTAACCCAACTTCTCGTTCAATATGATTTTGTTTCTCAAAATAAACACATATCCAGGTTCTAAAATACAAAAACAAATCATTCCTTCATCACATTTGAACAAATATATATGTGAAATTCATGACCAAATAGGAAGACACCATAACAAACACTACAAAATCTTAAACATTAAAATTTTATAAAAATTCTAATCGAGGCTTTTTTTTGGTACATTCCATGTAATGATAAGGGAATATTGTCATTCATCAATTTACAAATAACTCCATGTGCGCATGAAAACTGGCATGAGACTTTTCTGGTGAGGAATCCATGGAGTATTTGTGTGAAAGATTCTCTATCTAGAAATTCCTATAGTCGAAATTCTAATGATATCATACATTTTATCATTAAAAAATAAAATAATACTTTATTTGATCTCTTTTTGTCAAAATGTCTTGTTAAACAACATTACATAGTGTTTCTGAATTGTATGCACGAGTAAAAACCATTTTAAAAAAATGAAGAGATATCACACAGATATCAATCTATCATTATTTCCAATTTCTCTCTCGAAATGGAGGATTGGACCTTCACACTTATTCATGAAAATCATATAGAAAACAATAAAGATAACTCATGTGAATTTCAATAATTATCAAGACTTGAGTGGCACAAGGTAGCACACCCAATGTGAAATGGTGTCCTTGATGTTTGCATTGGTCACTCATATCATCACATTTTCAACTAATAACATTTCCATGCATAAAAAAACTAGAACATAAATGCTTTTCCTTCGTTAATTAATTTAATCAGTAGCAGATCTTATTCAACCAAGAGATAATTATTTAAAACTGTATTTGGTAGGATAAGGGTATTATGAAAAATTCAATTATTTTACTTCCCATGTGATAAATTCTTTACGCACGTTGAGGAAATTGATTCTATCATGTCTTCAAGGAATTTCCTTCACACATTTTGAATTGTTTCCAGAGAAAAACGTGCAATGATACACAAATCATTACAAGTCCTTCCTTACATTGTATCTTCCTTGAAAATATCAAAGGGTGTAACTAAAAAGAAATAAATTACTGTATGTGATGAACAATTGGAAAAACATCCAACTGGCATTGTGCCACTGGATTATATCCAGGAATACACAAAATTATGTTTTTCAATGTTGCTAAATTTGTCGGCAGTTTTGCTCCATATTTTTTTGATCCTACGAAACTTGCATGCTAGATTCATCTTAACTATTCTAGGCACAAAATTCATATCCATGATATGTAACCACATATCAATTGGATAGAATTCATCTCTCATGAAACATTTGAAGCACTATCTACGGATTTTAGCTTGGTTTTCAGATAAGTAACATAGAATTGCCTCATGTACCACATAACACGTCCATTAACTCGTAGAAAGTAACGTGTAATTATTCAACAATTTTAATGAACGTTTTGAGTAGTCCTATCATGACCTTTTATCCATGTAAGTATGGTTCATGTTTTCTACAATTTCATAAAACATCGATCCATGAACCAATAGAACACACTAGTGAGAAATTTTCCTATTTCATTGCACCTTCTGAAGAGTCCTTTTGATTCATTGTCTACATTATCTGTTAGAAAATTTTTCAGTTCTTCGCATGCTAATAAATAATTAAGTTTGTATGTAAAAAGAAACATGTATGGCACATTTATGGTTCATTCAGAAACATAATCACATCATGTAATGAATCCAAACTGTTATGTGTTGAAATCATTTTTTTCTGAACAATAAATGTACAAAAACTTAAGAAGAAACACTCATACATTTGTTTGAAATCACATTTGAAATCTTATGTTACATGGTTACATGGTTACATGGTTACATGGTTATGGTTACATGGTTACATGGTTATGGTTACATGGTTACATGGTTACATGGTTACATGGTTACACGATTTGTTGATGAGGGTGATGTGAGCGAGGAGAGAGGTGCCGAGGAGAGTGGAGGAGGCGGATGGTGGGAGGACCCGGGAGTTAGTCGCAAGACTAACTGTCCCGCTTATTTTGTGAGAGACGAGGAGCTCTTAAGAGCTGTGAGGGGGGGGAGAGCTCTCGAGAGCTGTGAGGGGGGAGCGCTCTCGAGAGTTGTGAGGAGGAGGATCAAGGAGTTGAGGACTTAGAAAGATGGAGGATAGATCGAGGGCAAAGTTATGGTAATAGAATTGAAAAGTGAGCGTGAGAGGCCTCGGTGCATGACCCCTATCGGGTCGCACCCCAGGTCTCGCGTGGCTTGCCACATCGTGTGGTGAACCACGCGAGACACAGGTGACACGGCTCGGGCAAACGTCGAGCGTGTCCCACAAACACTAAGTGTAGGTAGACGTACGTCTCGCAAGGAGTACGTACGGACAGAAGGCAAGGACTAAACTTGGCTGGCT
>SZWC01001535.1:170577-189167 GCA_023375785.1 Penium margaritaceum
GGGGGGGGGGGGGGGGGGGGGGGTCCTAGTGCGCCAGACTGGCGGGGCCACACGGCCGCAATAGGCCAACAGGCCGTTTGAGGGGGCAGACGGCCCCGTGCTCAGATAGCCGAGCAGAAACGATAAAAGCGAAAGGAACGGGGGGAAGGGGGGGGGAAGGGGGGGCAATAGCCCAGAGTTCAGAGTTCAGGGGCCAACGGCCCAGAGTCCCTAGGCTAGACTAGATCTAGTGAGCCACAAACCCAAAAGCTACGGGCCTAGCGCCCGGGGACGGCGGCCACAGCTACGGCTACAGCTAGAGTCAGCGAAGGCGGAGCCACGGGGTCAAGGACGGCAGACGGAGATCCAGAAGTGGGCCGAGCCGAAGCGAGTCCAAGGGTCCGAACGGGAGCGGGAAAGTGTAGAGCCGAAGCGAGAGAAAAAAGAAGCCGAACCTGCACAGAGTCAAAAAAACAGGGATTTAGACGTGGAAAACCAAGGGCAGGTAAAAAGAGAGAATCTGCAAGAGAAAAGGAGAGAGAGAGGGAGAAAAATAGAGCGGGTGGGAGGGGGGTCGGTCCGGGGAAAGCGAGGAGAGAGCGAGGATGGGAGGGGGGGTCGGAACGACAACAAGGCCCCAAAAGGGACGGACCTGGGAGGGAGGCTGCCGATGACGGCACGTCAGTGGCGACGGCCACGGGGGAGAGGAGAGAGACGGCGGAGACAGTGACAGCGGAGAGACGTGCCAGCGGAGTCGGTCGACACGGTCGGAAGTGAGCGGAAGCAGAAGCGGAAGGGCGGCGGCCACAGGCCCGTTCAATGGCTTGATGCCATGTTGAAATTGGATGTAGTGGGGGTTGGGGGAGAGAGAGGATGGAGCGTGAGGAGGTTGAGGAGGATGGAGCCGGGAGTTAGTCGCGGGACTAACTGTCCCTCTCGAATGTTGTGAGGGAGAGAGGCTCTCGAGAGCTTGTGAGGGGGGTTGCTCTCGAGAAGTGTGAGAGAGAAGATGGAGCAGGAATACTTAGTTGAAAAGTGGAGATCAAGGCGAGAATAGATGTTTTTTTGTGGAAAGAAGTGAGCGTAACGGGGGAGCGAGAGTGACCCCTATCGGGTCGCCCTCGCTCCCCAGACTGCGGTTCGCCCTAAAGTGTGGCGAACCACATAAGGGGTGCATAGGGTCTCTACGCGCACAATGTCTCGTGCGACCTAGACGGGGTGACGCAGCGAGGCCTACGTCTCGTAAGAAGTCAGCACAAACAAAGAAATGAGACTAAAGTAGGCTAGCTAACGCAAGTAGACACAGAAATGTTTGCTACTTTAACAGGTCCAACTGCTGGAGGCAACACCTAGAGATTGGGACCTAAGAGTGTCTAAAGGACGGCTACTTGGGTTTACAACTGAAGGCATACTGGACAGAGTCAATTGGTCCCCCTTAAGTGGGCCTCAAATTCCTTCTTAAATGAACCTTGTCCAGGGAGTTGTAGGGAGTTACATAACTACTTTGGTGGTTGCATAACCACCTTGTTTAGCTAAAGGTTCAATTGGAAATTAAAGCGTCACTTGGAAGCTGAAGGGTGACTAGCATTTGGGGGTCACTTAGAAGTTGAAGCGGTCACTAGTAGCTGAAGGGTCACCTGGAGGTTGAAGATATACTGGAAAATGAAGGGTCACTCGCCACTAAAAAGATATGAGCCCATTGACTTGAAGGAGGACTCCCCAAGTATTTTAGGACACAGTGAAGACAATTTAAGTAGAACGTGGCTGCTGTAAATGGTATTCATCAAGAGTGCATAGCCCATTTCATGGTTACAACTAAAGCCATGATGTGATGAATTATTGTGTTATACTTTTTCATGATTCTCAATGTGTTGGAAGATGTGACTAAAACAGTTTCTAGGCTTGAAACTAAGCCTACATATACACAAGAAATATCTCATTTACATGTTTTTTAACTCAAAATAATGAACTCCTACACTTTTTTCAATACATTGTTCTTATAAAAGCTAATAATAGTCTCACTTATCATATTGATATCTGTTTTATACTTACAATATCATATTCTCTACAATGAATGACACAATGTTTTATTCTAATCACATCATACCATAAACATTGGGACTTCAAAGGATTCATTTTGCTACTTGACGCATGCATGTCTTTTTTGAAAGATGCTTTTAGTGAAACATCACAATATTTCCTTTGAGATTTAATTTGCATAATGATTTTATTGCAGTTTATTTTATGAGAAGGGAACCTGGTATGTTTTCCTCTTTGAATAAGATATCACACTTGAATTTCCTTTAATAATCATCAATGAGTGAAACCTAGGTTTCCTCACATATGTTCTTCTAGCCCATGGCTTCATTGACCTGTTTTCCATGGTAGTTATGCTCATGGTTGAATTGAAAGGTTCCATAAGCACTCATGTAAAGAGTGAAATGAACAGTCAGTTTCGCAAAGCATTCACACTTAGACTATCATTATTAATCCGTTTTTTATACAAAAAAAAATTCAATCAAAACACACGTGATTGGTGAAAAACATAAAAAAAAATCCCTTCTATTGATTTGAGACATTGTTTTATCTCTTATAGAGAAAGAATCATATTTTAGACTAAATAAAGTCCAAGTGGCACTATAATGACATGGCTGTCAACAACTGCATCATGCAAAATCACAACATTTTATCCAATTGCAGCCAATACTTGTGTAATGTGTTAAATTACCATCCGGAATCAAGGCTTGCATGAGAACTCCATGTTTGTGAGGATGCTACTTGATTATGACCACAAATGGCATGTGTTGGCACATGTTCTCTTGTGCCTTTTTCTTCCAAATGTTACATTCATGTGCTCCCACCTCAAATACATTCCTACAAAATTCAACAAGTAGCTTAAGATATTTTGAAAACTGTCCCAATTTTGGCAATTAAAATTAAAAATTTTCTAATTTCATGACTTTATGAATTTCACCAACCATCTGAAATACATGTGATTTCTTTTTTTCTTATTTTGTAACTTTATCTAGAAAAAATCAAGAAAAAAAGAAGTATTCCGCAGAACCCTTGGGTGACATGAGTTATAGCTAGCCAATACAAATGTATTTATCTAAAATACAAATAATTTTGGCGTCAAAACCAAACCAAGCCCGCATGATTACGAAAAACAATCACATCTTAGCCTGTTGGAACATTCATTGAGACGGATTGATCAAAAACCTAAGTCAAACAACCCATTTCATGTTGGGTTCTTCCAGGTTTAAAGACTGAATTGCAATTAATAAAGTAAAATAAATCACGTCTAGAAAAAAAAATTGTTAACCTCAAACCCTCGAGATCATAAATTTGTTGTTGTATAGGATTGCTTGTATCAGTAAAAAATTACAATTAATCCTTTCTCATTTTGACGAGGCATGTATTTTCTTAAATGGAAAGAAGAAATATTTTTTCAAACCTATTCTTATCTCCATCTTACACCATAACACAGGTATACAAGGGGTTTGTTTCTTCTACGCCACCCTTCACTTTCTTTGTATAATAGCTAAAGGCAGTATGCATGATCGCTCCCATTGTCCTTGTCGCCAAAGTTGTCGAGATGACAAGACAAGGAAATCCTTTCCTTTATTTCATCCTTAATGATCTTGGCAGGATCAAGAGAGGTGTTTGAATGTTCATCCTTCCAAATAAGCATAGTTTTCAAAATAGGAGTGGAGGAATGGGTTCTAGTACGCATTCCTTCCCCTTGGATTCCTTCTAAGCCGTGGATAGGGGGATTGCAAGTCACACCTCTCTCCTCTCCCTTGCACAAAACCTATGTACAATAAGGAGGGAAGAAACTCAATTTTTTTTGCGATTCATAATCATCATGGAACTCAAGGAAGAAGGGGGGGTCAAGTACTATCATCATTGGTCGTTTTTTGAACTGTGCGTGTTAGAAGGGATTGGGAGAACAAATCCTTTGCTTTTAACGTTGTATATGTAATGGGTAAAGGGAAAGAGATGGCATGATTTTCTTCACTTTTTGGGGTAGAATATGTGTCATGGAGACATAAAAAATCCCTTTTGTATTCCTCCTACCCTTAAGGAAAAGGATGAAATGAAAGGAGGAATCCTCTCCTTGTCTTTAGGTCAATGAATTATCTTTGTGAATTGCAAGTTGACACCCATCAAAACATGGAGAGGGGAAGGATTATCCCTTGCCATATTTACCATGAGGATTGTTGCCCACTCTCGTATTTGAGAGGAATGAAATCTTTCTTCAACCCTAAATGGCTATGGCATTATGATGTGGCACTAATGCTTAAAATGGAATTCATATTTCTACCTGGCCATTAAAAATCGACTTCTGATGTTTTCGAACTATTGTAATTTCTGGCACTTAAATCTTGTCCTTTTGTTGTAATTTCTATTCAACTTTGAGAGCGCTTGCTCTTCTGGAAGTGTCACAAAATAAGGGTGATTGATTTCTAGCAAGACCGAAAACATTAAGAATATTTCCCAATAAAATCAAGGAATTTCAGTAGTGTTTAGTCAAATTGCAATTCAACAACAATTCCTCCCATTTCAGCCCAACAATTCAGTGTTTCACGTCATGCCAATCCAAAAACGAGAAGAAACGTTTCTTAGCCCTCAAGCATCTTATGACAAATTGAATTTAATAGAAAGGATCTTTCTAAGTTGTAAATGTAAAAAACAAACAAACATTTTTTGGTTGTTCTACTTGTTCCATTAAGAATTGGACCAAAGCAGAACGTAGATGTCAAGGTGGAGTGATTGAAATTATTCCACATCACAACATCCATTTCATGGTTTCCTCACTAAAATCAGTCAAGGGACTAGTTGTTTAACCACTGAGCGCTTTAGTTCACTTTGTACTGTGAAAACAAGTTACATGATTCCCTTAAGCAAAGGTAATGTATTTCAAAATTCATGATTGAAGTTTTTTTTGCTTTTTGAGAAGTCACGTTTTCTTATTTCAATAAAGTGAGGTAATTCCCATATATTGTTTTGGTCAGGTTGACTACATATAGTACTACAATGTTTTCAATGGAAATTATATGACATCTTGTCCCAAATAACATGTAAGAATTTTTTCTAACATTCTTTCATTGCATTTGTTTTGATGGACATAATCTAAAAAAATCATGTACCTCTCAATAAAGATGTGAATGTTTTAGGGCTTATTACATACCTTACTAGACACAATATACATCGTACATAAACATATCAGATGTCCTTAATTTTCTACGGAAAGAATGAAACTATTTCATAGTTTTACAATATATAAATTGATTTGAATCTTCAATAAGCACGTCTCGTTTGCATTTGTTAAACCAGGCTCCACTATTGTTAAGCATCAAGATGGTTGCATGTTGAATGACTATTCGAGTGACTCCTAAACCAGAGAGACTCACTTACTTTGGTCACAATCCTTCACAAAATCAAAATAAAAGGATATAAGCAATGCTAAGCAACAAACCTCGTTTTAAATGATAAGGTTGAATTTAGGAACACTTTTGATTATGTTTATTGAATAATCAAAAAATGTTTCGTACTAAGAGATTTAGCCTAAAAACTTGATTTAGCCTCATCAAATTTGTGGTGCCAACTAGAACCACATGCGTAACAAAGTCATGATATTAAATGCTATGGGAAAACATTCGATTTTTCTTTTTCTTTAGTATAGTAACCAAAGATCTTGAACTCCAAAACTTCAACATCATTATACTTCGTCAAATAGCTCCTGAAGCTAGTATGAAATGTTTTCTTATACTGAACATAAGAACAGACATGTTTTTCCACATTCAACTTAGATATCTGAAATGTGCAATTGGTCAGGTCATCATTCCCTTCTTTTTGTCTTTTATCCTAGCAAATGTGAGTTGTAACTTTACCTTGTGTATTTGCAAGATATTTCTAGTCTAAATTCTGAAGATTTAGATGAATAGATCATTTTTTTTGCTTTTATTAATACCATGAAATGAAACAACCACTTTGAATGCATTGTATCACAATAACTCCAATGTTTCATCCATTACCGAATCCCTGGGTTGTATTATAATCCTAGAAAATAGTGGAGGAGGTTTGGCATAAGCGGCTCCTACCAAATATGCAATCATACAAAGCTGGCCAAACTCATTAATGTAGCCCCCTCCTTACTTCCACATCTCAATCCCTATCTATCTTTTCCTCTGACCCTTTATACATATCTCTTTCTCTGTTTACCTTAGTTTTCCTTTATCTTTTCTTCTCTTCGTATGTGTCTTTGACTCGATCCTTTTCAAATTCCTTGCTTTTTTTGTGTATGGTTTTAAGGTGAGAAATAATTTGAAAGTTTGTGTTAATAGGAATATTCTTTTGTGGCCTTGACTAATTTTTCACACCAATCAAGTAATGTTTGCTCAATCATTTCTTTGGTGGGTTACAAGCTTTTGACCTGGCAATGGGCAGACCTCCTTGCTTTCTCTGTGGTATGCTTGAAAATTTCCAAGAAGTGAATGACCATTAAGAATCCCTCATTTAACCAAAGGGATTTGGAAAAACATTGCCTTTCAAAATATCATTCCGAATTTTTGTAAACTCACACTTGGGATAAACATTGGAAAAAATACGTTCACAAATTCTCTTAATAGTATATTTGTACGCTAGTTGTGGCAAAATAAATGTGAATGCATACCTTTGTATCATATCTTAACAAAACACCAAAAAACACACATGGTGTCACATAAGAGGAAAGAAAAAACAGTTATGGAATGATGCCTGATGTACCCACTCACGTGATCACTTCATTATTCACTCAGTGACCCACTCCCTTACCCAATCACTCACTAACTCAATACAACCTCACTCTTACACTGAGTGGATCTGAAAAATCACACTTTAAAGCAATGAATTTCAGCCACTCAGATTTTACACAAGGGTAGACACATAAAAATTGACCTAGTTACCCACAATTTACAACGTTACCTTATGCACTCACACACATGAACATAAATTTTTGTTCCAATAAAAAACTCCCCATCTTAAAAACTCAAATCATATGTTGACACGCACAAATGATACTAAAATCTATGAAAGCATTACACACTCGCTTCCATGCTGAAATTCAAAGGATTTATTTTGTCAGATAAAATATGAATTCATGAAGGCACTTATTCACTCAAGTTTATAATCCCATGTACAGTCTCTTGCAAACACAAGGTCTCATAAATCTCTTTATATATCTCACTCCCTTCCACACTCATTCTATCACTAAAAATCAATTTTTAATTTTCAAATCTCACCTTGCAAGCAAGTTCTCCATTAATTATTCTACAAATGAAACATTCACGCAAGCACTAAACTGAGCAAGCAAGCCATCCACATACTTCATAATAAATTCTCACCATCTCAAAACTGTATGAGCCCTCACAAAAAAATTCAAATCACTCTCAAACCATTGAATTCTCCTCTTTCATCAATGGTGTGCGTAAAACACTTGTCACATATTATTTCATTTTGAAACAGCACTTCAATACCCATGGGCTAATGTAATTTTAACATTTACTCACAAAAATTGAAATGAACATTTTCTTATACTACTCCACATCACACATGAATGTTACATGAATGAAGGCAAAAACAATGATTTAATCATTGATACACATTCATACATATATGCACTAATTTTTTTTTCAATATTATAGTTATTCATTTCAACATGTGGGCATGCATGTTTATGGGTTCACTCAATGAAACACGAACACACACACGTATACACAAAACAAACATACATACACAAACATACACACACACACACACACACACACACACACACACACACACACACACACACACACACACGCGCGCGCGCGCACACACACACACACACACACACACAGACAAACACATGGTCACATTTCTATATCAAACTTCGACTTGATGCATGCAAGCACGTTAGGATGAATAAATGAAAAGGAACATGCATGTTCTAATAAGCACTCACACACGGATGCAAAAACAAAAAAAAAAACACCCATGCATTGATGCATGTGTGTACTCCCACATGAATGCATTCCCCATACCTCTCTTTGATTATCCTCAAACAAAGGCATGCATGCAAGGAAGAATTCACGAATTGAACACTGGAGCATGAATTATATTTCAATGTTATTAGTAGAAATACACATTGCTGCACATATTGATTGACTCCTCAACGTACATATGTGCACAAAATCATGAAAAAAACCGCATGCATACACACATGCTTCCATGATCAAATGCATGAAAAAAATCATTATTTTACTTTCAAATATAATCATGCCCAACCCCACGGAAAGCCCAAAATAGGAAAATGTAAACTCAAAATTCACTGAAGTATGACGTTGAATATCATACGCCTACTGGTTTTACTTCTTAAATTTTCTATTTATTCTACTATTTTTTTGTTATAGTTCTCTGTTATTGTTTTATTCCTCCTTGACTTTATGTAACCAAAGCTACATTTCGCAATCTTCTACGACTATTGGATAAGAATGAAAAAGGGTTTGGTTTTTTTGCCATGTTCTTTGTTGATGCCCTAAGAGTAACACTTTAACGCCACACCCTATCTCTGATACATCATAAGGATGGATTTGAAATCTATTATTTTGATACATACATAAAATTATAATACATATATTTTAATCCCCACAGATAGAAACGATGAGCATTGATAAAAAGGCAAGAAGACGGACTTAAAGTAAAATACCATAATATCAAAATTGAATGTTTAATGTTCATGTGCATTTCATTTTCTCAAGGAAATTTAGAATTCGTACGTTGAAGGACACTACTAGATCAATAAAATGATGGAAATAAATAAATTGAATCCAAAAAAATTAATATTTGAGGAAATAATTGAACATCGACATTAAAAAAAAAACAATAGGCTATAAACTCTTATTTTTCCAAGGTTTACAAAAATTTATATGAAAATTGATTTTAGGAAATACATTAAGAAATGCTTCCTCTATTTTCAAAAATATTATGATAATGGTTGATGTATGGAAAACAACACATGTTGTCATCTTTAAAGCGTACGAATACAAATGAAGAACATCATAATCACCCAATTTCTTGGAGTGAAAAACAAAAATCAGGCTCACTTCATCGATGGAATATATTTGATCTACAATTCTAGAATATATGATGCATCTCATGTAGAAATATTTTTTCAATGCCAAAATGTGTTACATTCTTGTCCTTCAAATTGCTTTACACATTAATGCTAGTGCAAGATGTAGGGATCATGCACGTAGCAGTTGTAAATAAAACAAAATGTGATGGAAACAACCTTAGGTAACATTCACAAGAACAACAAATGGGAAGCACTTCATACAGATAACATGATATTAAAAAAAAGAATTTAATGCGAGCTGTTGACTTTTTTACTAAATAATAGGCATGGTCACTTAAATTAGTAAAACGTGCACCAACAAATTTGAAAGAATGTGATGATTGATAGTTTTGATGAAATTATTTCCAGACACCTTTGGCCCTTGTTACACACATAGTTTTAAACAAAAACACACCATGTGGAATGAGAAAATGTTGAGGGGATAAAATAATGTCAACAATTAGTGAGTCTCACTGACCGGAAATTTAGTTAAGGCTACCAATGGACACCTTAAAGAAGCAAGGAGACAAATAAAATTTAGTCGTATCTCTAATTCATAACTGGCAAGTCGAAGAAGGATATCAAAATGTTCGACACATTTAAGAGGTTTCTTTTGGGATTTACACGTAAGTACCACTCCTTATTTTTGTTTCATTAGTTTACACCAATCACAACCCATTTTAACTTGTCTTTGTCTTTAAAATATTTCTTAATTAGGGATTTTAGCTCCTTACAACGGTGAGTTACATCTACCCAAATGATTCTTACAAACCACAAGCCTATCTTCCACATTTTTAAACAAAGTTTAGAGTAGTTAAAAACTTGATCTTTTCTAATGTTTGTGGCTAAAGAACTCATACATTTTATCACATTAGTTTACACCACTAACTTTACTAGAAACATGCATGTTAAGTGTCACGTAGTTATTTTTGTTTAAGTGTGTATCTTGATCATAATGCCATAATGTAATCCCACGACATTGGCCGTTAGTTATAGAAAATCATCTTTGAGCCCCATTCCATGAAAACGTTCACAAATGGCATATTTTCAAGCAATATGGAAAAATACTGCATCTATTTAAGTCATTCTTCTTGAATAATACCTTTAAACAAAATTTTCCACAGTTTTTAGAAGGAAAACTTTCATTACTTATAACAAAATCATCTTAACTGGCGTGTTCACAACTTTATCCCCAAGTTAACTCTAGCACATACTACCGTACTGCTCTTAGATTTTGTGGTCCAAAATATTTCAGGGTTTGCACTTTGGATTCATAATTTTTGTATATTGTTCTTGCGTATTAAAAAACGAACGAATTAGGGATAGTTGTGACTCTGATTTCGAACTTAAGCTATATGGCCTGGATTGTTTTCTTTGCTAGTGGTCGGATCGAAACCTGCCAGCGTGACGACCCGATGGTTGGTGAACGACAACCGCGCGACCGCTAACCTGTCCACCACTCAGCCACTCACCACATGTGCCACTCGCAAAGAAAAACGTGCTTCCAACCCCTCCCCAACTCCCCACCCCCCCTCCCCCTCGGTACCCACCCACGACTGTGCCTATGCGGATCAATGAGACGCACGAGTTTAAAGAACACCTACAGATAGATGTCAAATTTTTCCCACACGTGGAATAGAACATGCCAGAATTGTCTCCTCATAAAACTCGAAGTACTCCCTTGACCCTTTATTGTCTTGTAACCCAAATACAACGAAATACATGAACCCCCAAGCCAAATTCATGAATCCGTTCTTAAAAAATATAATAAACAACGTAATCTAAGAGCAGTACAGTATGTATTGCAATTACATTGGCAGCATTTGTTTTTAGATACATTTCTTACTTACAATGTCAATGGAATTCCAATAATACATGGCCTTGTGCAAAGCAAGCCGTTGGGTTTTAAAGACGTGATCAAGGCATTCTATTTTTATTCCAAGATAAACCAATGTAAGGGCAAAGAAGTTCTTTGGATTTGATTTTACCAAAGTCCAAATTTCTACCTCAAAAGCCTTGCGATGATTCCCCACCTTCACATATGAGAGAAGTACAATATTCACTCAAATCAGGGCCAACATTTAAGTTGATTTTATCATCCTACACCATAGTTGAGGGGTTGCTAAATCTGCTTTTTCCCACCCAATGAGACAATAGAAGTTGATTCATGCCCCTTGTTAATCTATAATCATTTGATATTGAGATGTGTGTGTGTTCCCAAAAATGCCACGTGAAGAAAACAAGATTTGGCAATGTTGCACTCATAAGAAGTTACTCTACAAATTGTTTTAGCAACATCAATACTTTTAGTACCATCACCATCGTCCATTTGGAAGTATGGACAATGTTGATGAAACCTCTGGGTATATAATAGCCTTCCCATGCAGAGGGCATGACCATCATGTATCCTTGCAATGCTGACACAAGTTGCAAATGTTGTGCTATTTGTTCTATTTTATGTTCAGATTTTGTAATGTTCTTTTAAGTTTTAGCCATTACGTATGAGAACTGTTTGCGTGAAAACTTGATATCAATTAAGAAAACGTTTTGCAACTATGTGCTTATGAATTCGGATGAGGGTCATGAATGGCACGTTTAGAGACATGATTGCCTTTGGATGGAAATCTCTACTTGTAGTTGTCTACCGAAAAATTTGATATTGCAGTACGAGTATTCTAAGGGTCACCACATTCATCAGATTTAAAAAATAAGTTAAAGATTTTGTAGTTATAAGGCTTTTATTCAAATAGAAATTTCACAAATTTGTGAGAACAATTATCAAAATCCTTCATTCTTGGTTGCCTGAAACCTATATTTATTTTATCTCTCCTTGAGTTAAAAGTGAGATTCTTACGTAATCAAGTTGTTGATGGCAGCCCATAGTCTCACCACGTGCTATGGTTCTCAAATTGCAGGTAATACTTGCATGAATTACAATATTTGCCTTCATCTGGTTTGGTAGATTAAGAAGGTGAAAGTATAAGATAGCACCATCAGAAATGGAAAAATTGACATAAAGTGGAGAGTGTTTCATGGATGATGTGGTTTCTTTGAACCCAAAACTATTATGATCTACCATTAATCATACGTTGTTGGAGACTTGAAGTGCATGAACAAAAATGAAAAGACATATGAACCACATGGGCACTAATTTTTGGTTCATTGTAAGGGAATGGGCCTTATTTGACCCAAGTATATCATGCTTATAAAGGTGAAGAGCTTTTCAAACAGGCTAAATTGTTACAACAAGCATGGATGAGGAGGAGGATGGTCGTGTAAATGTTTGTGTATATAGACATCGTATTGGGCAAAATGAAGCCCATGGACACAGAAAAATTATGTAGATTTTATTATCCATTGAGTGATGTAGCTAGGGATCACTCAAGGAAACACATATCATACGTGTGGCCTCATTTGTATACACAAGGATTTGGAGAAACATGAGTTTTTTATGCTTTTCAAGTCCTCCGCAAATAATATTCCTTTTTAAAACCCTTTTCACCTTCTTACCAAAAAATTTCACTACACATTGCTTTTAAAGGTGATATGCCCATTGGCAACTTCATATATGTGGCCAAACCAACCACTGGAAAAGAATTGTGTTCGTATTAAGTATCAACTAACGTGGTGTTGAGTTAAATCCCATGCATTGTGCTTTTGGCTGAAGGAATGAATTGAAACAAGGTCCGGGAGTGGAAGTTACTCAATCGTATTACTATTCAAAATCAATATACCGGAAATGCAACCTTTATAATATTAGGTTGTTCATGTAGAGGTTAAGAGGGGAAACATGGACACAATTTAACATAGATGCAATAGGTGTGCCATTCAATGCAATTGGCATGAAATTAAGAGGTTGGCCAAAAGGATGTGATGGAATAGTTTTTCCCTGAACGATTTGAAAATAAATATGTTAAAACCTTGAGTTATAACACTAATGGAAAGCACAACATAAAAGGGGATCGACTTGGTTGAGCATTTAATGAATGTTTAACAACACAACAATTTTAGAAAACCAGTTGTGATATGATATGCCTAAAAAGACTAATCCTCCAAATGGCAAAATCCACAAAACTTTCAAAAGATAAATTTTATTAGTCTAAGCCTTCATTTAAATAATGTAACTAGCAAGTTTTAGGAAAAAAAATAAAAAAAGGTTTTGTTGACAAATCTTCCTTTGACTGAGACATAGGGCATTCACTCAAAGTTCACAATGGAATTTTGATAAGCTTATAAAAAAGATAAACTTAGAACACCCAATGATTCACGATCATAATTAAGTTTAACAAAAAAATTACTAAAGAGTGGATTAAGTTGGAAACACGTTTCTTTCATATGGTAATCATCCTCATAAAACACGATTCTGCTCTTTCCATGCGTGACGAATAAAACCTTTTGAGTATCTTGGTAGTCAAGAATTTTGTCCCATAAACATAGGATGAAGATACCATTAACTAAATCCTTTTTGCGGTACCTTGAAACTCATATACATGAAAAGCATTTATCTTCAATAATCTTCCACATAAGCATTGGAAATAATTAGTATATAGTTTGATTTTTTAATGATGAAGTGGACAGGGATCAAACGTTTATTAAAAACTCATTTATCCTTTAGATCTAAGATATTTTTTTACTTCAAGCAATGAATGAGCATGTACAATGTTATATAAAGGTCTTTGTGATATTTTTAGGAAGTAAATCACATGTAGAATTGATTAACTGCAAATGACTTGGAATTGGTCTTTAATTATTTTACATGAAACAAAAGGACATCGTCATTGATTCACCATAAGATTTTGAAGTCCATTTGTGACTTTTGACTCCAAAAGGACAAAGAATATTCATACGTTTCTTTGCATGATTCCATACTACAATTCATGAATGATGAATAACCATTAGTGAAATGGGTACTTAATGAAAGTATATCTCCTTATTGTGATCTAAAGCAAAACATGGAATAGCAATGGATATGTAATGTAACATTCAAAACAATTAAATCACTCCTCTTCAAAGCTCTAATCTTTGAGCTTCCAGGCTTGTTGTAACCTAAAGGACAACCGGTTTGATGGTTCTATGGTATGAATGATGAGAATACTTATGTAATCTGGGTTGACAGTCGTGTGATGGGGCAAAAACGATTTAGTTTTATAGATGCAATATAACAAGTGGTGAGGAAGAAAAATCAAAAGCCATATATGCTTATGCAATTTATTTTCTTCGTAAGGGCATAGAGAGTGTGTGAGCATTGAAACAAGCCATAGATTGTTGTGCTTCTTACTACAATCGGATACATCAAGAAAATAGGAGTATTTGAGAAATTTTTCATAACCATTATTCTTTTTGTAAATGTTAATTGACATGTTAGGTTTAGTAGGAAAGCAGCTTGTTCAAAAAAAGGAAGGGCATTGATTTCGACTTGTATGGTCATTTAATTATGTTAAACACGCTCATGATTCCTTGGAATTATGCGAAAATGACCTAGAGAGGTTTTTAATTTCAATAATCCTGTAGCATACATGATTTTGTGATGTTCAATTCATTCCTTATTACTGGAATCTTTGAACTCTATGAGGACAAAATACACAATTGTGGAGCGTTGGAATTCCTTTAGAACAGAAAGTACAAGGTTTTTAAAGGAAAATGATGATTGGACCCTGGTATTTCAAGCATGGGACCACTAAAAGTTAAACATGTAATATTTCATTAAAGCTCGTCTAAGAAACAAGACTTTAGTCTTTGAAGTCATGTTTGGAAAACGTTCCAACTATATGTTTCTGGAACATTTTCGTCCAGTAGTCCATGGTAATGCAAAAGCATGGTGTTCATATTCAGTTGTCCAAACATTGGATGTTGTCATGATGTGATTTATGTTGTTGACTTTCTTATGAAAATAACACGTTTCCTTCTTGCAAGCATTGCTGTAAATTTTGAGGCAAGAAGAGGTAGTATTATGTGGAAAAAACGATGTGTACTTTGTTGAAATGTATTGGTTAATGTAAACTCAAAATGTAGGTACAAGTACCACAAACAAGTGAGTATAACTACATAGGTGGAAACTTCTAAATTCAGGAATGTGTTGTATTGAAAGCACCAAATCTAACAAGAAACAAAGCCAACGACAATGTTACAAAGAGTAAAATAGAGAAAGGGTCCTTTTAAATTGTGGAATAAGATAAAATGTATTTTCTTGTGATACAACATTGTTGTCACCAATCTAGTTTCATATCCTATGTGGATAATTGATGGAGTTTAGTCAGCTGACATTGTAAGGTGATGGATGTAAGATTTCAAGCCCCATTTGGTCCTATGAATGAGTCACTTGATTGAAATGTTTTCTAAAAAAATGAACGTAATGAGATGTCTTATTTTAAAAAAGCATCACAAAGAGATGTTTGCTAGCAATAATATATATGTGCTGTTATACATATTTCAAGTATTTGACAAGTAAAAAATAGTTACAATTTCACACATGGTGGCATATAAGTTTCTTCATGGATGTTTCTTTATGGATTGGCATGTGTTAGATTTTGGAAAAGGAATTCCACTTGATCATGGAAGAATGTACTTTATGATGGAATAATCTCAAGGTAAATTAGAGGGTTCGAAAGTAAGAAAAAGCTACATGACGTCAAATAAGCATACTAGATTGATCAAGCATGTGCTGTTAATTACATTATGTAAAACATCGATGATGCCATGAACATAAAACGTTGGACTTAGTATATTTGAGAAAATTGGAAAAGGTTGTCATTGAAAAAGTGGTAAATAAGTGAGATTCTTCATTTGAGGTTATGATTTTTGTATGTTTTATACCAAGTCTTCATTTTTTTCATTGAAAAAGAAACAATTGTTTATATGACTTTGCATGCATTGATGTTTTGCTGTTAGTTTAAAAGGAGTCCCACTGGTATACTGATAACAACATATAATACTTTCCTTCATGTTTTTTCTTGTCATTCAGAACACAAACGTCTCATGGTTGAGGAAGATTCGTTGTTTTTATGGATTTTAATTTAGTGCATAAAAAAAATACATTGTGCACACAGTGGTCAAGAACATAGGCTTTGTTGTGTTTTTGGATTCCCCCGTTTGCATCAAGCCATGATGTAACTTAGGTGGTTGGGGGCTTTCTCATGAACATAACATATTTCTTTTTTCCAAGAATTGATGTGAATATTTAGAAATGAATTCATTACATTGTTTAATTTTACATGATGATGTAAAATATTTCGAAAAGTAATAGTCAATTAAGAAAACAATACGTGGCTTACATTACCAAAACTATAAGAAAAATAAGTGTTGTTCAAGTAGAAACATTTTAAGGTAGCCAGGCCTATCCTACCATACTTGTGTGGGTCGCTCGCGACATTATCCCAGATTTGGGATATCTTCATTCTCAAGGGATCCACACACCAATGGGTGGTATGAAGAATCGCCTATCTGCCATGTAGATTGGTGTCGGGTGGTCTCGCCAATTTCGACTGGCCGGACAAGCAATAGTATTCCTATCATCGTCCAGCCTGGTTCTATTCACTTATTGTTCTCAACAATTCAAAGTTTCCACCACTTACCTTGATCCCCCCTTTCTCCGTCATTTTCTACAAGTATTTAGGTAGATTGTTTTTATCAAATATACAATAAATCAGGTTGTGTTTTATGGAAAGCACTACATGGACTAGTGGTGAAACCAAGGGCAATAGCTAGGATATCTAAATGGCACAATGGTAAATTACCTTTATGTAATAATAGTCGACTACTCGATAGTGAAAGAACAATGATATCATTGCTCTTACTTCCAATCATTATTTGAATCTCTATGGATTTAAGTCAGCCCTGACTACGATCTGATGGAATAAAAACTACAAGATCCATTTGATTTTATGACGGAAACACAAGGTCCGAGTGTTGTAACACATAATGTTGAAAAAAATATAAGAATTGGTATCATTATTTAGCAAGAAAAGTATTCTACTTCTAAAAATATGTTGAATAATCCGCATGAGACCACCTCTTCCATCCTGCTTATGCTAACTTGTTAAAGTGGAAGGATAAAGTCTTTGGTAACTACGCCAATCCTACCCTACGCCTGTGGGTCGCTTGCAACATAACCCCACATTTGGGATCTCCTGATTCTCAAGGGATCCACACACCAACAGGCGGTATAAAGAATTGCCTAGCTGCAACATAGATTGGTGACGGGTGGTCTTGCTAGTTCCTGCTGGCAGGACGAGCTATTCCACGCATACATTTTTCCGGCCTTGTTCTAATCACTTCTTGATCTGTACGATTCATACTTTCCACCACTTGCCTTGATCATCCCTTCTGTTGTTGTTTTCAACATGGCTTCGAGCCTGACAAGTTGAACCTGATTCTGCGTCTGTTGCTTGGTGATGCAACCCCCCTACCTTGTTGACCCTCCTTGACTAGCGCGAGGAATTTCCAAAGTTGCAGATGTTTTTGGTGCGTGTTTCCCCCGTGGTGCGTGTTGGTGCTTCCCTATCCCTTGTGACGCGTGTTGGTGCTCCTTACCAATCGTGGCACCCATCGGTGCTACACCCCCCCCCCCCCTCGTCCATGTTCTTGGGGTTAGAACGGCAGCCCCATTGGTGTGTTGCGGACATTGGCGCTCCCATTGTTGGCGCCTAGTGTCCGTTACAGCAAGGTGCCATGTGGCGTGCGGCGCCTTCCCCCCCCTCCATCTCCTCCGGCGCACCTTGGGGCCTCGGCGCGTCTGTGTGTAGTTAGACTATGCACCCCCCCCATTTGGGGCGTCATTGCCTGCTTTGGAGAGTCTGCGCACCCCCCTCGCTTCGGCGCGTCTCTACCTTCTTTAGTGCGTGTGCGCCTTCTGCGGCGTGTTTCCACCCCCTCATTGGCGCTCCTCCTTGCCCACCTCCCTTGTCCTCTTGTCCCCTCTCCTTTCCCCGGTCCCCTCCTCCCCTCTTCCTTCGTCCATCTGCTCCTCACTCTCCCTTCCCTTATCCGCTCCTCCCCTTTCCCCTCCCCCTTCCACCTCCCCTCTCTCCTCTCTCGTCCACACCTCCCCTCTCCCTCGCTCCCATAGTCCCCCCTTCCACCTCCCTTGCTCCTGTCCTCCCCCCTCCCCCTCCCTCTCTCTCATCCTCCCCCCTCCCCCTCCCTTACTCCCATCCTCCTCCCTCCCCTTCCTCGCTCTCGTCCCCCCTCTCCCTCCCTTGCTCCCGTCCTGCCCCCTCCTCCTCCCTTGACCCATTCTCCCCCCTCCCCCTCCCTCGCTCCCGTCCTCCTTCCTCCCCTTCCCTCACTCATTTCCTCCCCCCTCCCCCTCCCTTACTCCTATCTTGCCCCCTCCCCCTTCCATCACTCTTATAATCCCTCCTCCCCCTCCCTTGTTCCCTTCCTCTCCCTTCCTCCTCCCTTGATCCCGGCTTTCTCCCTCAATCCTTCCACCCTCTCTCCCCTCTCTCCTCTTTTCTTATCTCCCCCCACCCTCCCT
>SZWC01001535.1:194234-207739 GCA_023375785.1 Penium margaritaceum
TATCCCCCCTCTCCAGAGTAAACATATTTCCTGGATAGATTATCGCTAATAGACATTCAAGACAAACCTTTATTTATTTGTGAAATTGTTCAGAGTTCATGCAGATTGTCGATTGTTTGAGTCCAAAGGTATTTTGAGCATGCCAACTAAGGACCAAAACACAATCAAAGTTTCCTATTCAAACTGTGGTGAAAAAATTTGTGCCCCCGAATGAGGATCACTCCCCCTCCAAACACTATGAGTGTATCGGGGGAGTGTATCGGAGAGTGTATCGTGAGTAATCACCAAAATGTACACAGGTAAATTGAATTCACATGTGTATTCAGTCGCCCCTCTCCTGATACACTTCCCAATGCACCCTTGATACAAATTCTGGTTAGCGAGGGGGGGGGGGAGGTAGAGCGTTGACAAAGAAAATATTCGCAACAACTGTGTAGCATTCCACTCAATTCCTACAGGAATGTTGTTGATTTCAACATGGTAGAAAGAAGTACAAGTATACGTCAGTGACGTTATTACAATCATAACATGAACTTAACTTAAATCACAGTAGGTGCAAAGTTGAAAAAGCATGTGCTTTAGTGTTTCTAGACAATTGTATCAAAGAATTGATTTAAATCAAAATAAATTGCATCCATTTCTCAATCAATGTCCGAGAAACTCGTGTGTTCATGTACACAGAACTAATTTTGAACATATTTGTAACCAGTGATTTCCAAGAAACATTAACAAATGGTTAGGTTATTTTCCTAGAAGTATCCTCACCATATGTTTTGGTGTTGTACACACATTATGAAATGTATGAATTTGGGCTGATTGGGCATAAATGTGATGGCTGGCCTTTACATGAGCCATGGAGAAGCTTACTTCCCAATAATGCATCACCAAGTTCAATGGTGTAGCTTCACCGTAAACGGCTCCTAAGGTTTTGGTGCTGCTCCGTTACTACTAACACATGGTCACATGTGGTGTATAAATTGACGTTACTTATGAAGCATGCACTTGAGCTCTTTAGGTAGGTTATGCACATCGCTATGAAACTGATACGCTCGGTCTTACCTCCAGTCGGTTGGTGAAAAACCATCCCCATTTGCCACCCTTGCACTACTATACGCTTTTTAGTAGGATGGAATGTGGTCCCACTTTGTCATCATGCCATTGTGTATACAGATTTCAACTCAAGAAGGCATGCACTTTACTCATTAACATTTGCTCACACACATCTCCTTCCACACCCTTGATAAAACGTTCACCAAATAAATGGGATGCTTAGAAGGAGAATCATTTTTTTGAGGTGTACCAATAAGATTGAGAATAGAGAATCTATGGAATCTATTGAATCTTCTTTGAGCCTTTGATCGGATTTCTTGATATCCATACGTGATTTATTGATTGTTTAAGTTATTGCTCAATGTGACATAACCCTCACGACATTTAGTTATTACCCTAATCCAATGAGGCACCATCGCCTTGCTCCTTGAGTAGAGTAACAAAATCTTTGCTGGTGAACTTGCCATCATTGTCTGAGCGAGGAACTTGGCTATGGCTTTGCGTTCCACTTGTGAGAACCCATCGTGGAAGGTTTCAAGGAACACGTCGCGACCGATGAGAGGATATGTCCAAATGTACTTGGTAGCATTGTGGACAAAGACCGCGAAATACTTGTGTCCAATTGAGGATTTTGTGAAGGGTCCACAGATTTCCATGTGAACCAGGTGTAGCTTGTCTGAAACGTCAGTTTTTGTTGCTGGAGGGAAGGATTGGCGCTCCAACTTTGACTTGACACAAGGTTCAGAGGGGTGACCTTGATCATCCTTGATGATGGTGAGGCCATCGACGAGGTTGTTGGAGAGAAGAAGTTGGAGCTGGTGATTGTTGATATGTGCAAGGCGAAGATGCCAGAGTTCTGGTGTTGCCAATTTCTGTGCTAAGAGGCTGAAAACTGTTAAGATTTTCCATTGGAGATGACGAGGGTAAAGCCGCAGTCTGATCATGCCATTGGGCTGTAATTCTCCCTTTGCAATGAGCTCTCCTACAACCTTGCTTGTATAAAGCTCAATATCTTCTGTGGTGAAGCGTAGTCCCTTCAACATCAGTTTTCCCATGGAGACGAGGTTCATGGAGATGCCTAGGACGTAAAGCACATCACTGATGGTGACGTCGATTTTGTTGTGAGCACGAGCTTTGAGATCTTCGATACCGTTGATGGGCAGTTCCGCCGTGTTCTCCACCATGATTGTAGAGGTTTTTGGGTATGGTCTGAGGTTGTGCAAGGTGCTGGCGTCGTAGATGATGTGTCCTTTGCTTCCGCTATCCAAGTAGAAGATATCTGGGTATTGTAGAAGGTGCTTCTTTTCAGTTGCGGAAAGGTTTGCGTAGTAGGAGAAGCCATAGTTCTGTCCTATTTCATGTGATTCCTCCTTGGTGTTGGGTGGATTGCCTTCATTTGTCTGCTTCTCCGTCTACTACTTGTCCCTGCTTGTGACTTGGTGAGCTTGTTGTTGTTTGGCTGGTGCCCCTTGTTGTTGTATTATATGTCTTGATGGTCTGATGCCTTCTCTTACCTGATGGTGTCGTTGTCGCATCCAGCAATATTTCTCAATGTGTCCCTTTTTGCTACAAGATTTGTACGTGATTGCAGGACGGTGCACGGAGTTTTGGGGGTCAGAGATGAGGGATGCAGTGTTTGGCTACACTTGTTGGGGGATTGATGATGACATGCTTCTTTGGCTCGAGGTGGATGATGCTGAAAATGACGGCGATGAGCTATCGGCGGAGTACAAATTGTCCTTTGTTTATTAGGACATCTTGGAGACATGGTGAGCAAGGTTGACGAGTGCTTGCTCATGGTTTTGTTCCAGCTACTTGTCACGTTGTTCTTGGAGTAACATCGTACTGAGAAAGTTTTTGTTGAGGAGGTGAGGATGTGTGTAGCGGAGTATGCGCTTCACATCTTTGCATTTGTCGCCAAGGGCATTCATGATGTAGGATACAAAGAGGGCTTCTGGAAGCAGTGAGTCAGTGACGGTGAGCTGGTCATGTATATCATTTGCTCTGTTAACAGAGAATTCAACGTTGCCGTTGAACTGAATCGAGTGGTTGTGAGAGATTTCTGTAAGGAGGTAAGATTTCTAGGTGGAGTTGTTGGCTTGGTATTCCTGCTTGAGGTATTTCCATGGTGAGTAGGTAGGTTTGGCTATGTCTTTGGACATGCAAAGAGGTTGTTGGATGTGTGGTACCACGCTTTTGAGGATGATTGAGTATGCCATAAAGCTGTAGTAATTGAACTGTTTGAGGAAATCTGGTGGGCTGCCGGGGGCTGGGGGTCTACATTGCCCATTGAAGAATTGCCATAGCTTGTGTGGACAAGTTTCTGCTTCAAAGTTGAGGGCCCAGTGGGAGAATTCTTCACTGTTGAACTTCTCTGTGCTGATTTTGTCTGCTTGCAAGGTGTTGGAGATGGCGGGCATGCTCACTAGGTCTGGAGAATAGGGAGCCAGAGGCAAGAGTTTTATTCCTCCTACAGGTGTAAACGGGTTGATTGTTGCAGGCTGAGCTTCTACAGGATGGGCTGCTACAAGATGAACTCCTGCAAGATGAACTACTACAGGCTGAGCCACAAGAATTGCATTGGGTTTTGCTGGAGCTGCTGCTTGTGCGTACTGTTGCATCAAGTTATTGATGCAAGTCTGAGCCTCCTCCTATAGCAAAGAGACCATCTATTGTGCTTGTTTCCTGGCTGTAGTAAGGTTCTCTTCAGCTCGTTGAGGTCACAGACTCTCATGTTGTTTGCGCATGTCTGCTTCCTACATCCGACATTTGAACTCATTCTGAAGTTGGATAGTGTGAGCCTCAAACTCTAGGTGGAGTAATTTTGTAACGGGTCGAACATCCAGCTCCTGCTCTGAAGTTGTCGTCAAAGTTTGCAGAGAGGCGCTCTCAGTCCACGTTAGGGGCTTACTCCCTTTGCAGGACTGAGGGGAAATTGTCATCAACAACCAAAGGCAGGGAGACTCAAACATTTTGAGTCTCCGGAGGCCCATTTCTGTTTTTAACCTTACCCCCAGTTTTGGGACCCAAACTGGGGGTTTTTACCTCAAACTCGTGTGTTTGCACAAGTTTTTTTCTTATTTTTATGTTGAATTTTGTCGCAAACAAACTTTGATTTGCGTTTTGACGTTCTGGCACAAAATCATTGCGTGCGAGGCACGCTGGCGATTTTGCGCCTGCTCTCTCGCCTCTTGTCCCTCGTCCCCCTCCCTCGTCCTCGCTCGCTCGCTTGCGAGGAGGGTGAGCAGGGGCAAGGGCATGAGGCCACGAGGCCTTGCCCTCAAAGCCTTCGTGGGCCCTCAGCCGCCGATCGGGCTGAGGCTGCGATCGGCGGCTGGCGGCTGGCCGGCTGGTGGCCGGCCAGCCGCCAGGCCGGCCGCCGGCTGTCTAGCCGGCCGGCAGCGAGCTGGCCGGCGGCCAGAAAAATTCTGGCTGCCGGCCAGTCCTCGCTGATGCGAGGGGTGGTGTGCAACTACCCCTCGCTTCAGCAAGGAGGGAGGGCCGAACTGGCCCTCCCGCTACATTCCTCCCCACTTATTAGGAACCGTCTCGGTTCATGAACAACAAGCAAGATTGTTAGTTAGTGAGTCATCAACACTGTGAAAGAAAGCTAATAACTTCAATCACCAGCTAGACATGAACATGTGCATGGTACTTGGACCTAAGCTGCACCTTGTAGGTCGGCATGGCTAGCGGCCTCCCCCCTTTAGGATGGAGCGTCCGTGCGACAACCATGTTGGACGTCCCGAACCTCCTATGGTCGCTGCCCATGATTGCTTCCCTGTGGGAATGTCGTTCACTTTTTTGCGTTTAGGTCGTACCTCTTGCCACACGTTGATCTGTACAAGCTGCAAGCTTGCTCGAGTACTCGTTGACCACCCCTGTGGGGAACCAAGATTTGGGCTCCCATGAATTATGTTCAGGTCCACAACCGGCCCAATGAACGAGGTACTGCCTAACAACGAGCGACCAAAGAGTACGCGTATTGGAGTAGGCAAAGGACCTCGTATTGGCCGTCGGCAGCAAGGACTGCTGGCGGTGGCTGAACGGTTCCGCCTGTCGTGTATGGAGCCAGCAGGCTCACATGAAACACGTCATGTATCTTCATACTCGGCGGAAGTAGCAATCGGTATGCCACTAGCCCGATGTGTGCCACAATGGGAAACGGTCCAATCCACTTCAGAAGAGGTTTTCTTGCCCCTGGGGACTTCAGCCGAAAGTTTTTACTGCTAAGCAGCACTCTGTCACTAATGTCAAACGACACCTCCCGGTGACCTTTGTCAGCATATGCCTTTTGTCGCTGCCAAGTTGCTTGAAGGTGACCCTTTACCTCCAGTAGCAAGGAGTTGATGCGCTCGGCAAAGGCTTCAGCGGAAGGAACCTGCCCTTCTGTACTCCCACTCTTCACCAATGAAGAGGGTACCACTAGATGCCGACGACTGTTCCACACAAACGGTGTGAACTGTGTGGACTCATTCATCGAGATGTTCACTGCAAACTCTACCGGTGGTAGGAATTCGTCCAAATCATGCATGGCAGGGTCCACATACATGCGGAGCATGTGCTCCATAGTGCGATTCATGCAATGTGTTTTTTCGTCAGTTTGAGGGTGAAATGCTGGCGACATTTGCGACTCACTGCAGAAGTATTCGTGCA
This sequence comes from Penium margaritaceum, assembly GCA_023375785.1. Taxonomy (NCBI): domain Eukaryota; kingdom Viridiplantae; phylum Streptophyta; class Zygnematophyceae; order Desmidiales; family Peniaceae; genus Penium; species Penium margaritaceum. The sequence continues at coordinate 199,941 of SZWC01001535.1, forward strand.
TGTTTTGCCAGAACGTACTCGCAAATTCTCGATCTCGATCGGAGATAATGCGCAACGGCAAGCCGTGGTAATTTACGATACCCTCAAAGAAGAGACAAGCGGTCTCCTCTGCATTCACATCAGTGGTTTTAGGAATAAAGTGTGTCATCTTCGTCAAAATATCCACAACCACTAGTATTACATCGTGGCCACGGGCCGTATCCGGAAGACCAGTAATGAAGTCCATGCTGACGCACTCCCATGGAGTCCCAGGAATGGGAAGCTTTTGGAGGAGTCCAGCAGGCTTCTTGTTACTAGACTTATTCCAAAGACATGGGTCGCATGTCATGCAATACTTACAGACATCGACACTCCATCCTGGACACCAATAGTGGTCTGAGAGTGCCTGCCTGGTCTTTCGGGGTCCCACATGACCTGCGACCGGCGGGTCGTGGAACTAGGAGATAATATTTGCTCGAAGGTCTCCCGAGTTTGGCACAAAAACTTGTTCTCCGTGCCATAAGATTCCTGCGGCCTCCACCAAGCCGTACTTGTCTAGATTTTGAGAGTCTTGAAACCAAGAATCCACACAGTATCCCATCCGGATCTTGTTTACAAAACCGTTGTACTGGATAATCTCTCGTGGTGGTTGCCGCAGAGGTGTAAGGGATCTTGTCATTGTACTGTTGCTGTTGCAATGGCCATAAAACAACCACCGATCTCGGTGGTTGCTTTAACTTCCACAAGCTGTCGGCTTAGTGGATCGGCCACATTGATGCGTCCTGGCCAATATTCCCACGTGAACAAGAATCGGCTCAGGTATTCACTCCAACGCGCATGTTGTCTTGACAGGTTCGGTTTCGTTTGAAAAAAACCAATGGATTATGGTCGGTCACGACCGTCACAACCCCTTCAGCACCCTCGGGGTAGAAACGCCACATCTTGAAAGCGTGTATCACCGCAAGGAGCTCTTGATCCCCAGTCGTGTACCGCGTTTCCACGGGGATGAGCTTCCGGCTCTCATACGCAACTAGGTGACCAATCTGCATTAGGACAGCTCCGAGTCCTACTACAGACGCATCACATCGCACCTCCCACGGTTGTGATGGATCCGCAAGAGCTAGGACGGGCCCAGTGGATAGAAGCTCTTTGACTCTGAGAAAAGCGTTCTTGCAATCAGATGTCCATTTGCAACGCACGTCTTTTTGCGTGAGCTTGGTTAGTGGTGCTACCGGGGTCGAATACCCTTGCATAAACCGTTGAAAGTAGTTTGCAAGGCCGAGGAAAGACCGAATCTGCACAACATTTTCGGGGCGTGGCCAGTCCACAACGGCTTACACCTTTCGTGGGTCGACATGGATGCCATCCTTGCCGACGATGTGTCGAAGGTATTCGAGCTCATCTTGTGCAAACTTGCACTTGCTCACTTTTTCATAGAACTTCTGTTCTTGAAGGATTACGAGAACTTTGCGCAGATTTTCTATGTGCTCTTCCATTGATTTGGAGAAAACTAGGATGTCAGCCAGGTAAACCAAGACGATCTATCCGAGTTGATTTGCGAACGTTTGGTTCATTTCTCCTTGGAAGGTTGACGGGGCAATTGTAAGCCCGAAGCATAACACTCAGAACGGATAGTGTCCCATGTGCGTTCGGAACATGGTTTTTGGCACATCATCTTTCGTAATGCAGATTTGATGGTACCCTTGAGAAAATCCAAGGACAAAAATACTTTTGCGCCTTGGAGTTGGTCAAAAAGGTCCTCAATCCGTGGTAAGGGGAATCAATTTTTCACCGTCAGCTTGTTCAACGCCTGGTAATCCACGCACATGCGTAAACCACCATCCTTTTTGTTCACAAAAAGGATCGGCACAGTGTACGGTGAGGTACTAGGCTCGATCCACCCTTTTGCAAGGTACTCTTTGATTTGGCATTTGGCCTCTTGCTTTTCTGCTGGACTAAAGCAATACATGGGTCTAAACGGAGGATTTGCCTCGGGTTGCAACGGAATCGTGTGGCCCATGTGTCTTTCTGGTAGAAGCCCAGCCGGTGGGTCTTGGAATACATCCGAGAACTGCGCCAATAGAGATTTGATCTCTTGTGGCGTGTCTCCCTTCACGTCGTCCTCCATTTTCCGCAGCTGTGCCAAGAAGTATTGACAACCTTGTAAAATACGTCTCTTGACCTGCATCACAGACAAGCTGGCATGGACTTTGAGTCAGGTTGTTGATAATTCCGTACTCGGAATCAACGTAAAGCGGTGATGTCCTTTTCCGAGGATCAAATGATTTGATTCAAAGCACATTAGAGCCTTGTTCTCACGGAGCCAGGGATTGCCTAGCACCACGTCAAACGGGTCAAGAAGGTTGAGTACCTTCAACGTGACACTCTGTGTGTACCCTTGAATACAAATTTTTGCTTTACAAGTACCGATCACGGGTATCGTACGGTTGTCACCAACAACAACTACGCCATTCGATGGCTCGTACTTCAGGCCAACCTGTCGGGTAAATCCAAGGCTAACAAAAGAGTCATCTCCTCCAGTGTCAGCAAGTACGTTCAAGGGAGCATCAGCTAGGTGTTCTTTGAACTGCATCGTCATGTTGCCTCTGCTCTTCTGAGTGAACAGGCTCGACGACGGCAAGCCAAGTTTGTGATAAACACGGAATCTGTACGACAGGCGTCGCAACTCCCATGATTCACCCACTCTAGTCCACATCTTGTGGGCACGTGTGAATTCGGCTAGCACCTTCCAGTCTTTAAGTTTTACTGGGTCGAAATCGTCGACTAAAGGTACCGCAAACGTGATTGAACTCATTGCTTTGAGGGCATTCGCTTCAATCACCGTGTCACACAACTCTTGCACAATGATTTGTGTCGCCACCACTAGGCATGTACAATCATGCATCTTGTTCAGAGAAGCAAGATTTAGTGCGCAATGTCGGTCAACAAGTGTAGATTGCGGTTCAACAAGAGGAAAGAAAACAACAGAGAAATTTGAACTCGTCAAAAACTCAAATTGTTTAACATCCTCATCTGAAAACATGAACCCACACTTGTGATCCAGTTTTACTCCTGAGTGGTCACCGCTAATGCCACTCAGGGGTGGGGAAAACCTGCCCCACGACCTTGTCCGTTACCACGGCCCGGAAATTGCCACGACCGCGACCTTGTCCACGGCCCTATCTGCGGCCTCCTACCGCACCATCCCCACGAAGTGCTACTACTGCAGCTAACGCCGCGGCCTCTTGTCCACCACCAACAGCCTCAGGGAACTGAGCCCTAAAGTGGCCCGACTGCATGCTGTTGTGATAAAGCCCTTCATGGAAGGCTACGTTGCGACGCTCACGCGCCGCCTGCAGCTTGTCATTCTCGCAGTTGTGCTTATTGTTGGGGCCCTTGTGTCCACCACCCTTCGTGGCTGGAGGGTTTGCGGGCTGCTCGCCTTTGACCCCGCCTTGTTGTCCAGCTGACCCACCAGCCCCTGCAGCGTCTATGCGCATGTCGTGGCCTTGTTGTGCACGCGCGTTCGGTCGTGCATCAGAGTAGTGCTTCGGGTTCGCTGAATACACTTCGCTCATGTGGTCGCGCAACGCCCTCCAGCTTGTCCAAGCTTCGCCAGTGGCTATCATGGTGGTCTTGTCGTTCAGCTTCTTACTTGCAAGAATATCATGCAAGTACTCCAATAGCATGCACTCCGGGTACTTGAAGGTCTGAGTCCCATCGCCCTTGGTGAAGCTTTTGGCTTCCTCCACGAGTGCGGTGAANAGTGCTTCGGGTTCGCTGAATACACTTCGCTCATGTGGTCGCGCAACGCCCTCCAGCTTGTCCAAGCTTCGCCAGTGGCTATCATGGTGGTCTTGTCGTTCAGCTTCTTACTTGCAAGAATATCATGCAAGTACTCCAATAGCATGCACTCCGGGTACTTGAAGGTCTGAGTCCCATCGCCCTTGGTGAAGCTTTTGGCTTCCTCCACGAGTGCGGTGAACTTGCTCAAGTAGGATTCGAGCAAGCTGCCCTGCTGCCAGAAGTCTTTGATCTTGTGGAAGGCGCATTGCGCCTCCTCATGTTGGGTGCACGTCTTGCGCATGATTGCACAGAAGGCCTCCCACAGCATGGACTACCACTCGAGTTACGGCTGCTACGCAATCCACTCCTTGACCACATACTTGAAAACTTTGCCTTCAAGCCGCGTTGTGGCAAGGTCGCCCCACTGGCTGACTAGAGCCTTGTGGGAACGTAAAACGTGCTCCATGCGATTCAGCCAGTCGGTTAGCTTCATGTCCTTCCTGAAGATCTCCACACTGTGGAGGAAGGGCGTGTTCACGACCGACCCCAAAGTCGTCGAGGTAGGCAAGTCGTCGCTACCACCGGCAGTGGCATCTGCAGCAGTGGCATGCTGCGCTTGCTGCTACATCTGCACCTGGGTCACGCTCTGCAATGCCTTGTTGAGGTCGTTACGTCGGCGACTTACCTCATGGGCGACCAGGTGCTGCAGCTGGCGATCACGGTCGAGGTCCGTGATGCTCTGCCCGACGTGGGCCAATAGGTCGGCGAATGTGAACTTGAGCTCTGATGTCGTCAAAGCATTGGCGATAGCCTCCAGGGCCTCGCGTTGTCCATGCACCCTTGCCAAGTGCAGGAGGGTACGGTTCACATACACACATCAAAGGAGTCCCACCTTTCGGAGGAGACTGTCTTCGGCGACGACGCTCGAGTGGGCGCTGCCTTGCCCCATTGCGGCCACATCGTAGGAAGGGGGGTCCGCCCCCATTCCTCCGAGTGGTGCCGTATCTCCACCATTGGTGGTGATCTTGAGTTGGCTTGCCGCCTCAGCAGCAAACTCTGCGAGCCTACAACGGTCATCGCAAATTGCTTTCGTGGCGTTGTCGGCTGGCTCATTCTCGCGGGAACTTCCCGTGTGATTGCTTTCAGCGCCCTTGCTTCTCTCGGCAGTCTGGTTGCCGTTGGCAACTTTAGGCGATGCGACGGGTGCCTTATCCTTCTGGAGCAATCAGCTCAAGTTTGCCGCACGACGATGGAGATGGTCGTGATCCTCGTCGCCTTCTCCATCGTCGGCGTCGTGCTCTTTGTCGGGGTCTTCCTGTGGGAGATCCTCGTCCATCGCGTTGTCCGTCACGTGGGGGACGCCCACGTGCGCGTTGACGTGCTTGTTGAGCAATTTTTGGCCTCCGCACGCTTTTCGGTATCACAGAGGTTGGCGACGGATGCCTTCGGCAGTATGGCTGCCTTTGGCGGTATGGTTGCCTTTGGGTTGGCAACCGTGCTTACGGTAGCAGCTCCCAAAACTTGGAGTTCGCGGAGAGCTTGTGGTGACACCGTCACCACCTTGCCCTTGTTGGTCTTGGACGGTCCGGCACTTGCCATCATGTTGCCCATGTAACTAGCACGTGAAGACCGTTGTGAGGATCACCCCACAACGTTAAGGAGGAATCGCCTCTCGCAAACCCCTTGCTCTCACGATCGGTGAGGTTATTATAAATTCAATTTGCCTAGGCCGCTACGTCGGCACAAGGTCATGGTTTTTGGAACTAGACTTTCTAAGCCGTGACTCACGGCGATTGGCAAGGAATAGCACCTAGGAAAACAGAAAATTGATATGCAAGGGAATGACAAAACAAATGTGAGTGTCGCTCACAAGACAAACGCAAAGAATTGTAAAGGAGTTCTAGTAAATCCTAGCAACTCCTTCACTCCCTCTTCCTACTTCTTGTCCTTCCTTTGTCTTCTTGTCTTCCTTGGTCCTCTCTTCACGCTCCTTGATGCCTCTTGCGTTCTTGAGCGGCGTCTCCCTTGAGCCGGCGGCGTTGGCGAGCCGCCAAAAATCTTCAAGGTGTCACTTTCCTTCTTTTTAGGGTGCTCTCAGGCCGTGAGAGTCCCTAAGCTTGAGAAGGGGTGCTGTCACAATTTTTGGATGAAGAAGATTTGAAGGAGTCTTGAAATTGAGTTGGATTTTGTGGTTTTTGAGAGTGGGACCTCCCCATCCCGCCCCACAAAAATCCTCCTACCCCTCTAGAAGTGAGGAGAGGCTCAAAGGAAGTGTCTCCACCAAGTAGAGCTCTTTTCAAGCTCTCTAACGCACTTTATGTCGCTTCAGTCTGTGAAGTGTAGATGCCGTAGTCCCTTCTGGCATTTTTGCTGTTGCTTGTAGCTATCGACGGTGTTTTATATAGGACGTAGCCACTCTTTCTGTCAAACCCTTGGTCGCGGGATTGTCTGGCTCTGAGAACCGTTGTAACGGGTCGAACCTCTAGCTCCTGCTCTGAAGTCGTCGTCAAAGTTCGCAGAATGGCGTTCTCAGTCCGCGTCAGGGGTTTACCCCCTTTGCAGGACGGAGGGGCAATCATCATCAACGACCCAGAGCAGGGAGACTCAAATGTTTTGAGTATCCGGAGGCCCATTTCCGTTTTTAACCTTACCCCTGATTTTGGGACCCAAACCAGGGGTTTTTACCTCAAACTCTTGTGTTCGCACGAGTTGTTTTGTTATTTTTATGTCAAAGTTCGTCGCAAACGAACTTTGATTTACGTTTTGACGTTCTGGCGTGAAATCGTCGCCTGGGAGGCACACTGGCAATTTCGTGCCAGTTCTCTCGCCTCTCGTCCCTCGTCCCCCTCCCTCGTCCTCGCTCGCTTGCTTGTGAGGAGGGCGAGCGGGGGCGAGGGCATGAGGCCACGAGGCCTTGCCCTCGAGGCCCTCGTGGGCCCTCAGCCGGCCAAGCGACCGGCCGGTAGCCGGCCGGTCGCTTGGCCGGCCGCCAGCCGTCCAGCCGGCCGGCAGCGAGCTGGCCGACGGCCAGCAAAATGCTGGCCGCCGGCCAGTCCTCGCTGACGCGAGGGGTGGTGTGCAACCACCCCTCGCTTCAGCGAGGACGGAGGGCCGAACCGGCCTTCCTGCTACAAGTTCCATTTGGTCTGCATATTGTGTGGTGAGTGTAGATATTTCTGCCTATTATTGTTATAGACTATGTTGCATTCCTTGCATGAATGCATGCTATTGTAGGCGATGGAAGTCCTCCACTTCGTCCATGGTGCTTGCGTTCCTTGTGTTTGTTGTTATTGGTGATAGGCCGTCATCCTGCTCTGGTACCATGTTCTAAAAGCTGGAACATTGATGGGTGAAAACAAAATTGGACACAAAACTTAGCACACACAATGAGTTAGCTTATAATTATAGACATTCATCACATGGAGAAGTATGTACAAGGATCTGAATCCACACAACTGACTCACTCTAAGTCTGGAAACCAGACGCATACTAGTAGCAGGTGCTGTAGCTGAACAAGCTGAGTAGCTCACTTGTTGGCTGGAGACAGGACTTGGATGTAGCTTGAACCACAGGGCATCCACCCTAGATGCCTTCCCACTGAGGAACCTCAGTGATGATGCATGTTGTACACTGTACAAGGTCCAAGTGCTAGAGGCAGCACTTCGACATTTGAAAAGAAGGGCTTGGAGTGCTTGATGGTCAGCTGCTTGTGTTGACAACTAAAGGTTTATTAACTGAGTGACTTGATGGTCTTTTAATTAGTCTTGAGGCAGGTCCCCCTTTGGATGCTCCCGACTGGGAGGCTGCAGGGAGTTTAATAACCACCTGAGTGGTTGCATAACCTCCTGGGTAGTTGCATAACCCTCCAGGCCAGCTGAAGGGCATCTGGGAAGATGAAGGGTCACGAGGAAGCTAACGGGCCACTGGAAACTGAAGCGTCACTGGCTGCAAGTGAGTAGCATATATCTCTCTCTCCCTCTCTCTCTCCCTCTCTCTCTCTCTCTCTCTCTCTCTCTCTCTGTCTCTCTCTCTCT
>SZWC01001535.1:207911-212911 GCA_023375785.1 Penium margaritaceum
CCCCCCCCCCCCCCCCCTTGTGAGGACATAAACTACAAACCTCAGAAAAACTACCTGTAGCACTTTTTGGCCCTTGTAAGGAGAACCCGGAGGCTGAGACTGGTAAATCTCAATAGTACCATCCTCTAACACCAGCCAAAAACTAGATGGAATTCATGCATGCTACACTTGCCCGCTTTGGAAAAATGAAGAAGAAGCTTGACGTCAAGTACAGGCTCCAATGCCTGCAAAATCAAGCTTACATGGTGTAGTACACGCGGTGTTTTTGCAAAATCATCACTGGCAATGACCTCACCCTCGAAGAATCCAATTTTGCATCAACCTCATGTGCGATAATCAATAAAAAAACTGCCATTTTTGGCATCTATGGTGACCATTAATGATTGGAACAGCTGATTGCATTGATAATGTCAAGTACGATGCTTGGATGCAGAAATCCAATTGCTGGTAACCCCTAAACCACAATCTGAGAATTAACAACTGATAGAAAATTCATCTCAATTTGAGACTGAAGCCCTCAATGAACTAGATTAACAACTTTTTTGGACTTGTGAGAATGCGGGACACATCTCGTGCAATTACAAAGCACGACATCAAGTGGGCAAAAAGGGATGAATTCACAAAGAAGAAACGAGGAGTCGAGAAATGGCAAAGGGAAAGAGTAAATGACGGAACTCTTGTGCGGTCAGAAAGTTTTGCACCGACCGGTCACCCATCTATTTGACTCACATTGCTGCCATGAAGGGTTCGTGATATTGCAAAATTTGATGGGGGTTACGAGAACAACCAACCGGTAATGCTATTACAAGGAGAACCAGGGGTAAAATTTGTAGAACAATACCACCAACATTGGATGGACGATCTTCTCACAACTTTCTATGCAACGGTATGGTTAAAAAACTAGACTAAAACAGGGGTTTTTGAAAGGAAAAACTTTGATGGACGAGTATAGTCCACTAGGTCTGCAAACTTCTCTGACTATAAATTGGAAAATTCCATGTCATACAAAGAACTTGTCCAATGACTGACTGCACAATAATCTTCGGACAAGATTTCCTGTACTGACACTATCCACAAGTAGAGTGTAGTAGAGAATCAGTCTACATCAGCAAAATTTGTATACAAGATACATGCCTCTGGTTGAGCGACCCACGGGATGCAAGGGCGGTTATGGAAAGCAGGAGAGGTGGCAGCATTAAAGAAAATTGTGACAGTCACAAGACGCCAGCCAATATCTTTGGATGTGTCCAAAAGATGTATGGAACATGGAGCCAATGCATGGCTTGTCCACATGGAAACAGGGAAAGCGGAAGAATTGCAGCTGCAAAGGCAGCCACATCAGCCTAAACCCCTGACTAATCTGTAGTAGTTCCACAGGAATTTGCACTGCTTATCAAGGAGCTCAAAGGGGTTTTACATGACAAAGTACCTCGAGAGCCACCTCCATAAGAAAGCATCAACCACATGATAAAAATGAAGCAGGGTAGCAAACCAATGATGAAGGGGATGTATTGGATGAGCGAACATGAGTTGAAAGAAATGAAAAAGCAAACTGAGGAGATGCTTGGTCAAGTGTTCATCGGACCCTCCACGTCACCCTATGCGTCACCTGTAGTTTTCATGAAGAAAGAGAAACGGAGAGATTCATGTTTACGTGGAACAACGAATGTTGAACAAATTCACCATCAAGAACCATTACCCTCGTCTATGAGCAAACAACCATTTTGGCAAACTTCATGGGAAAGGGATCTTCACCAAAATTGACTTACGCAATGGCTATCATCAGATCCGCCTATCTGATAGGCACATCAAGTGTTCCATACCAAATACATCCACTTTGAGTTCACGGTTATGCAGTTCATACTTATAAAGGCCCCCATAATTCTGTCCATACCTCGATGATGTTGTTAAACTATCTCGCAACAATATCCTGATGTATAGCCGCATTCTGGAGGAGCATAATGGTTATGTCTAGAAACTCTAGGGAGATTTTGCAATGAGAGAAAATTTTCAGAAAGTCCTTAGACTACGACTTTGATCGCCGTTCCTTTGAGTTTTGGGGCAACATCATCGGTGGCAGACGGATGATCATGGATCCGAAGAAAGTGGAAGGGTTCAGTGACTGGCCCACACTGACCAACGTTCAGGACATCCAATTCTTTTTATATTCTATAGCTACTACCATCCATTCATAAAAGACTACGCCCCAATTTCAGTGCCTCTTACCGATCTCACTCGCTAAACCACAAAGTGGATTTGGTGAGACAGCAAACAAGAAGCGTTCAACTTTTTGAAAAACTCTCTAACCTCGGCGTTAACCCTATAATTGGAAAGTTGAAAGGTGGACTACGTTATGGCCACAGACATATCCAATGGAGCAATTGGAGCTGTTATCCTCCAAGACAACAGTGGTGGAGAACAACCCATTAGATACATGTCGCAAAAACTACGCGGGCTAGAGCTCAACTACGTGGTGCACGAAAACAAGATGCTCGCAGTCGTGCACATATTCAAGAAATGGCAGTGTCATTTGGAATTCCTGAGATGCGTTGTCCTCACCGACTACCATGCGCTGAAATATGTTAAGACTCTGCCAAATTTGAGCCATCCACAAACTCGATGGATGGAGTTCCTTGAGTACAGCTTGACTACGACATCAAGTACCGACATGGAAAAATAGATCTAGCAGATGCTCTGAGTCGGCCACCAGACTTGATGGTCGAGATCAGCATGTTACTCGTTGAACGAGACATGCACCTTGTGAGACTGTTTGCCAAGGGTTACGACGAGTCTGGCGGGTACGACAAGACCAAGTTCTAGTAAGACGACCCTTACTGACAACATCAAATCACTTGCCATTTTGTCGTACCACCAATTGAGGAACTTTGTAAGATATTATTAGAGTGTCACAACACCCGTTTGGGTGGACACCTCAGCATAGACAGATACATCTGTTATCACTGGCCTACATTTGCTAATGCATGGAGGCTTCATGGTTGAAACAAGGGGAGGTGTGATGTCCCTGATGTACACAAGTCCCTAAACTCCATGATTGGGTATTGTTTTCATTACAGTCATGGCCCACCGTGGGTCAATCTAAGAATTCTTACGTAATTTGGCCAAGGGTCCTGACCTCCGGTGTTAGGTTGTCAAAAGTTCTGGAAACTTCAGCCAATTTGTAGAAGATGTATCGTGAACTGTACCAATGTTTGCATACTGTTCCATTGACTTCTCAAGTGCACTATACTTTTATGAAACCACATCTTGATATTCTCAAAGCTCCCCAATTTTTTTGTGGAGCTTTTCAAAGCAACCACTTCAGACGTGACACCGCACGCTTTGATCAAATCGAGCACTGAAGACCCAACATATGCCTCATTGTGATTCTTGTCATTTTTGCTATGCGCTTTTCACTACGGACACTTATCACACCTACTGAATCATCCAATTGTTCCATGTACTCAAATTTTCTTTTTCCCCGCACCTCATCCTTGTGAACCACCCACGTTCCGCTCGGCGTAACAGGATAGCTACTACGGAAATCCAACATCCTCGGGTACTTTGCTATTTTTCAACAACGAGTAGGATTTTCTTGGTGGATTGTGCAAAGGCCCATTTGCATTACTTTGCATTATGTATCCACCATGTGCTATCGGACCAGGATATTCATGGATATGTTAAGTTTAAGTCAAGATTTTACATCCCTAGCATCAGATGCTACATTGGGATGTGTGTGCATCGAGTTGCACTAAAACGTTTTGGTGTTGGGCTGATGAAGGGAAAACGCAGCTGCCGTGGCTTGAATCTTGAGGAACATGTGTGACCATTGTTTATGTTGTATGTATCTCAGTTGCCATTTCTCCCTAGCAACACCCTTTTTGTTCTTGGACCTGCCTTGCATGCTAGTGCACCTGCTAACTAGGACGATGTTCCTACGTCAGTGGCAATTATGCTAGGATCCTTCCAATCAGCTTCTTAATGAAGAGCATACGCAACAGGAAAACTGCAACACTTTGACTATAACGTGTGATACCAAATGTGAATGCTGTTCATGATAGGAATACTTAGAAGTATTTGGAGGACGCTAAAAAGACACCAAAAAAACTTCTGAACATGCAATCTACCAACTGCACCAGCTGAGCAAGGAATATCCACACACCGTAGTTTTTACAAGTTGAAAGAATGACATGTTTGGTTGAAGTATTTTCCCCATAGAAGAGGAATTATTTATGATGCCAAAGAAAACGTAGATAGTGATCAAGTATTATTTGAGAAGCAAAAGAAAAACTGGGAAGTGGGAAACTTGAGTAATTTATGATGTGGAATAACTTCCCTTTGATGAAAGTCGTTAAGTGTAAAGAAAATGTTTTTCAAGTGAGGAAATAGGAATGGGGCATGCCTAAGGTATTAGGCGCATGAGGCAAGCAGCGCGTGAGTTGTCACGCCATGAATAGTTGTTTCAAGAAACTCACATAGAGGTGGAGGGTTTCAAGGATGTCAAGGTACCACTTAACTAAAGTCTAGCACATCCATCGCAATGGACGTGGTCCGTTTTGCAACTAACTGTAGAACCAAAACATAGGCTCTAAGAATAATTGTCCATGGAGACAAAATGACAGGCCGCGTCGGGCATGTCGGCTGCGACGCGTAACAAAAAAATGAACAGGGTCTTCATAGAGCATTGTTGAAAACATGCAACCTAATCCTATGTGGCATTACCAGACTAGAAGAATGATCCTAGCGATTTTCTAGGGGTAGAGTAGAAGTGACACAATCAATTTTCCATTGCGGTATTCCTTGTGCCTCAAATCTGGCCCTAAAGATACTTTTTGGGCTAGAGTGGAACTAGAATCTAGCCCACATGTAGTATTATTGGCTTTGGCTCCTTGAAACGTGGAGTACTTGAACTACCCAATGTTTTTTTACTACCATTATCAACCGTAAAGAATCGTCCATATGCTACATTTACTTTTAACCGTCTTGGTTCATCTTTGCTCATG
>SZWC01001535.1:217911-219551 GCA_023375785.1 Penium margaritaceum
GGCAGAACGTAGACGTGAGGTAGAGTGCTGGATTTTGAGTGACATGACTGGACGCTGAGAGAATACAGGGGGAAGAGGCAGACACATTTCATAGCTGAGAGGAGGAGCAGATGAAGCAAGGGATGGAAGAGCAGAGACACGGAAGAGAAGGATGTGGAACCAAAAAAGAACAAGATGAATGGAGTTTATGTGGGTTAGTCAGGAAGAACCTGACCTTCTAGACTCATATTCTTCACCAATAAAGAGGAAACCACATAATGCATACCTTTGCTCAACAAAAATGGAGTGAACTGAGTGGACTCGTTCACTAAGTTGTTCACTACAAACTCTACTGGTGCAAAAAAAGTTCCCAATCATTGTAAACAAGGTCCATGTAAATGCAAAGCATCTTTTCCATGCTACGATTCATGAGTTATGCTTGTTTTTTGGCTTGACCATGAAATAGTATCAAATTAGGACTTGATGCCAAGTTAATCGTGTACCTTCTGCCAATTTTAACTAGCTATCTTGATCATAGATCATGTGCAACGGCAAGCCGGGGTATTTCACAACACCCTAGAAAAGAGACAAGTGGTCAATTTTTTACTCAGATCAGTTGTTCTAGGATTAAACGGTGTCGTATTTGTGACAATATCCACAACCACTAGCATTCCTTTGTGGCCACAAGCCGTCTGATAGACCAGTAATAGATTCAATGCCCACTCACTCTGTAGCATACGAACCGTTGTTAGGATTAAAAACAGTCTTGAAATATTTACAGGGTGTTTTCGAGGTCTTGAGATTGGAGTCTCGAGGTGTCCTTGTCCGTAAAATAACATACGGGCTAGAGTCCAGGTCGACTCTAGCCTTGAAAGATACCTCTGTGTGATTTTGGGCTAAGAGGAGTGTCGCGATGGAAATCTATCGCATCACTCCTTCTCCACCCTTAGAGCACCGCTAGGGTCCTGTTCCACATGGCACTGCCACGTGGAACAATAGGGTTTTTGTGTTGCATGTTTACAAACCGCCCTTTGACAACCCTGTCCGTTCTTGGCGCGGTGTGTCTCAGCCAAAGTGGCTGAGGTGGTCACTCGTGTCCATCCTTGGACTTGATTCTGAGAGCTTTTGTTTAGTCCCACAGTTAGTCACAAAGCGGCGAGCAGCTGTTGCACTGGTTTCAGAGCTAGCGCTTCCACGCAAAACTTTATTGCTCGTCGACTTGGTCTGTTGGATCAGCCTGGCATTCGATTTGGCACATCGATTCCTTGATTGGGAACAAGACAGGCTGAGTTTGTAAAAAAAAAGGTTTGCTGCCCGACCGGTGGGGGAGAACGCCGCCCGACCTGTGGAGGAGAGCTCGCTCAACTTGAGCAAGCTCACAGCAAGCGGAGACCTAAAGAAAAAACGTTGTGATGTTAGTGAAACGGCCCTCGCGGGCGAACGGCCGAGTGAGCGAGGGGGTGAGGGGAGAGTCCCCCTCCCCCCCCTCGTCCATGGTGCCAACGGCGCCAAGGGGGAGGAGAGGGGAGAGTCTCCCCCCCCCCTCGTCCATGGCGCTGACGACACCATGGGGGTGGAGAGGGGAGAGTCTTCCTCCCTTCCCCCCTCCATGGCGCCGACAGCGCCGAAAGGGGGAGGGACAAGATCCTGTCCCCCCCCCC
>SZWC01001536.1:9095-37661 GCA_023375785.1 Penium margaritaceum
GGGGGGGGGAGAGAGAGAGAGAGAGAGAGAGAGAGAGAGAGAGAGAGTGGGTGGCTCTGGATGCACCCACACATGGAGTCTCCAGCAGCGTCACAATCCAAGTTCGGTGACTCCACTGAGCAGTGCACGACATTCATTGAAGTTGTTCCTGTGCAAAGCACGTAGAATCTCAAGCAGGCAAATGCATGTCATGTTTTTCAGCAACACATCACCAAGAGGCAACTGCTGCAGCTCTCTTACCGTGACAGTCTCGACAGAGTAGTAGCCTCGGTCCACGTAGTCCCCCATAAAGAGATAGTTTGTGTCGGGAGACTGCAGCCACAGGTCACCACCATGCACGAATACTGTGTCCACATGGCCCTTCGTGACTCACTCCAGGGCAACTGATTGCAGATCCACATGAATGTGTGAGCTTTTGCTACCACTCCACCATTACCGTGATACAGAGTACAAGAAGCCAGACGATCCTGAGAGTAGGGGCAGATGCGGCCAGAGGGTAAGAATCACTGGACTGAAGCAACTCCTTCATAGCAGCAAATGGAACCAGAATCCAACAGGAGAAAGTGCCCATAGTGCAAACTTGCAAACTTCTAACTTTGCACCTACACATCCTTAAAGGCAGTGGGAGCAGGAGCAGCTCAAC
Organism: Penium margaritaceum; assembly: GCA_023375785.1. Taxonomy (NCBI): domain Eukaryota; kingdom Viridiplantae; phylum Streptophyta; class Zygnematophyceae; order Desmidiales; family Peniaceae; genus Penium; species Penium margaritaceum. The sequence goes on from SZWC01001536.1 coordinate 9,739, forward strand.
ATTTCCACTTCAAGACACCAGAGACAGGAGGTCTTCTGACTTGCACTTGTGTGGCGGAGGTCAACGCGCATCCAGTGCACACACGCCTGCTGGGCGCTGTGCATCGCAATGCTGCAACCACCCGCAGCATGCCGTGCCTGTGTTGCCATGCAGAGAAGCACTAGCGCAGCTGACCTTGCCGCCGATTCTGAAGAGCTCTGTGAGGTCATGGTACTGGCCGTGGATGTCGCCGCAGATTGTCACTGGACATCTCACAGGCTGCATAGCTTCAAATGATGGTGGATATATGTGAACACCAATCAAGCGCAGGAGAGGCATACAATTTTTTTGTATGTGAGAGGACATAGGAGGAACGGGAGAAGCAGCACAGGAAGGGAGGGAAGGGTAGGAAGAGGAAGCGGGGTAGGTGGTGTGGGAGGCGGAGGAGGAGGAAAAAGGAAGGAAGAGAAGGAAGAGGAGGAGAATTCTAAGGAGGAGTAGGAAAAGGAAGAGGAGGAGGATTGGGGAAGGAGGTGGGTAAGGAGGAGAGGAGGAGGAGAGGAGGGGGGATGGTGGGCTCTTTCACAGCACTAGGGTGAGGAGCAGACGAGTATCTGTGAGTCACGGTCCGCAAGTCTGTTATCAATGTGTACTGACCCATGGCAAGCAAGTAAGACCACTAACAACGATGGTTGTTCTTGAGCAAGCACCCTCAATGCACAGGCTGCGTCTTCATTGAACACTTTCCCATCCAATAGCTTGCCAGACAACCCACCCACCCACCCAGTCCCCCGGTTCGCCCAAGTCCCTTTCAGTGAAAATGCGATGTGCACACGTGAGAATACTTGGGCACATCGACAGCGCACCGAGGCCAAGGTGGGGACCATGGCAAAAGACAGCGCAATACGAGGATGGCAGGAGAGATACAAGCCACCGCTCTTCCACCTGATTACGCAGCCACACCAATGAGGCTCACATCAGTCAATGGGAAGATATCCCCCCATGTGTGTAAATGTACAGCCACACATTCTTCGTAGACATCCATCCACAGCTCTTGACGTGGTGTTGAGCCAGCTTGCACGAGCTTGCTTTCCGTGGCGATTCCAACGTCCCAACATGCACTACGGAATTCACCGCCTGGCCCCAAGAACCACTGACAGCACTGTTGCTGTGACGCGGACGCGCCCAATGCAATGTAGTCCAATGCAGCGCGTCACACAACAGTGCAATATGGTACATTGGCTCAGCCAACTAGGCTAGAACAGAAGCCAACGATACAGAGTGCTCTGTGCAATTCACATGCTGGAGGCACGCCATCACGCAAAATTGCCCATTTCAACAGCCTTTGGCATCTCCTCTTCCATGCGCGAGGCTTCAAGGTGAAACAACAGCATCCCTCAATATCAACACAGTGACTTGAGAGGACACGGGGCCACATGTAGAGGAAAACAGAGGCTTGGGGGGGGGGGGGGGGGGGGGGGGGGCAGATGATAGGATCACAGCACCTGCACATTGCTCTCCTCTACAAGAACTTCCCGAGCCTTCTCACATAGCGCCTTCACCTGCATTCGCGATTGCACGGGAGGGGTCTCATAAGCTGTAGAAAGGAGCTCACGGAGACAGCATGGCAAGAAGACAACTTGAAAAACCTACGAAAGCACAGGAGGCAGCTGTTCTTGCGGTCCTATTTCCGTTGCCAGTAGATGGGAGTCAGCAGGAGCAGCGTGTGTTGCCCGACGGTTCCGAGGAGGGAAACGTTCTAAGAAGAAAACGCGACCGGGCGAAGGCAACTGGACGGTCGGACATTCCATCAGGAATTCCCGAGCTAGCTGTCGCGACATTGCATTTACTGCTATGAGGTTACTTCAGTAACACAGCTGAAACAGACAACATCGAGTTTAAGGCCTCCCGCAAAGCGTTATTCTTGGGTAGATTGTTGACCTTGGCTTCGTATAAAGCCAAGGTCCAAGACCTAGGTGAGGGCGAAGCCAGACTCTTTCTTAGCATCCAAAAACAAGCCGGGATTTGACGGACTTTCTGCGACAACACCAATCCGGATCTGATTAACCCTGGAGGAGGTGCGGAGATTGAACCGAAGGCGAAAGAAAGAGAAATGGTGAGGCGTGGAAATGGGAGACGTGCATGAGGTGACGATCGCTGGCGACCAGCCTTGTGCCTACGTCCTGCTGACCCAATTGAGTCGACGAGAGAAGCCCAGTACAATGCCGCGAATAAAAGAAAAGCGAAGGGTCACAAACCAGACCAAAGCAGAGCAAAGCAAACGAAAGCAGGGGTGGTAGCAGGAACGGCAATCGGACCTCAGCTTCTGAGAGCGGCTTGCAGTCCTGCAGCTGTGCAATATGCGCGTCCAGCTGCGACTGGCCTGGCAGGTCTGCTGCCATGCCTCTGCTCTTTCCTCCTCGTTGCGCGACTCCGTCTGCCTTGCCGCCTCTTGCTGTCCCTTGCGCTGCCGTTCGTTCAGAAGTGGTTCAATGTGACCGGCCAAAGCGTAACAACGGGCCTAAGAAGGTTGCTTAAGTTATCAAGCAGATCTGGGCAGCCACGAATTGGGACTGAAGGGTAGTTGAGTCGAAGAGTTGCAACAGGCACAACGACCAGGGGACCTGTCTGTGTCACCAGAGACAGGTGGCGAAAAACACCCAAGGCAGGAGGCACAGGTCGACACTCGGGTGCAGTGAATGCAGGTGGGAGCAACGTGGAAAGAGAGGCAGGGAGATTACTGCGGATGAGGAAACGCGGCAAAACGCTGCAGCTTGGGAGCCGTGCTGGCAGGTGGGGGGTCCTTTGCCTAGGGGGAGGACGAGAATATGGCGGTAGGTGACAAGCCCAGAGGGCCAACCACTAGTTATTTCGTTGGAGATCTAAGTCTGAACATTATGTACATGAATTATGATCATTCCGAAAAGGTAAACTATATTCCCACTTCAAACCGAAAAAGAAAAAGAACGGTATTGAGAATTTGGCAACATGCAAAAATCCTACCCATGTACTAAGTAAGCAACCGCATGAACATCAGCCCTGAAACCTGTGATGAAGGAAGGAAAACAACAAATAAGGGCGCAAGGCTGCACACACAAAAAGCAAGGGTTATAAAGTGAATTGAACGTACAAAACAAAAGACATTACATAAAAGGCTACATAAACAGGTCAAATATGAAAGAGAAAATTATAAAACAATTTTAAACAATATTTAAGCATCTTTCTAAATGCATTCCTGTAGATTATGATAAGAATGTCTTTGTTAGTGATAACTTTGCAAAAGATGGGTTTGTGTTGTTTTCTATCAATGAATCTGTTTAGAAATGTGACTCCACATTTTCCTCATTTAAACTAGATATCAAATCATATTTTCATCACCCGAATAAACTAAATGGTCAATCTTGGACACCATCATTATTTTGTAAGTTTGGGGATCTATTCACGATGGGTTTGAGGAATTCCTTACTTTCATTTCCACTGTGTAGGTGTTCTTCCATTTTACGCACTTCATCATGTAATTCTCATACAAAATTTTGAAATCAACTGTTTTTCTTCTTAAAAATGCAAATGCTAGCTTGAACATGACACTTGATGGTCTCATTCAATGACAGCTCTCTTAGAGTTTAAGTTAAATGACTCCATCACCTCCTTGGATTTAGTAATTTTTTCAATTGATAATCCTCAAGATCAATGATCTCTTCTTATCCAACTTAAAATGGATTAATAGAAAACTCAATACGTAAACATTTAACTCCTTGACCGGTTCGTCATTACGATACTCAAAGTAATCCAAGAGTGGTACTTATCACGACCCTCAACAATGTTGTATTGCACATCTACCAATTGGGATGTGCCACTCAATCCATGTTTATTATGTTGATAAATTCTTGTACGTACCTCATTCACTAAAATGTCGAGTTTGACAAGGTGTCATGGAAAAAAAAGAGAAAGAGGTGGAAAAAGTGGATGTAAAATGCATTAATAGAGGGATAAAATTACAACCCAAAAACAATATCCATCACCTATAACGTTGCACCCATTTGACTTAAACGTGGTGTTTGATATGTATTACTTAAGAAAGAATAATAAATGTTAGTGTGGGCCTTAAATGATGGCCATTAGTAACCTTATCTTCATGGTAAACACCATAATAAAGCAAGAGAGGTCAATAATTGGGAAAAGGACATGAGGAATAGATAAATCATTGTTCTTGGGAACCTTCAAGATATATCTTTAACACAAATAGCTACTTTAAACATATAAAGGAAGAGAAAGCAAAAATAATTCAGACTTAATGAAAACACTATTATGGTGTACGTCTAACCACAAATCCATGCATGATACACCTCATAAACAGAGCTATTCACTTTTTTTTGTAATCTATTCAAGGATAGGAATGTTAAACATTTGCAATAAAATATGAATGAAAAGAATATTATTCTTAAATTACCATGGAATTTTTATTGTTGCCCTCAAAAGTATGACCATTTGAAAATTTCCACATTTTATCTAACCACACCACCATTTGCGTTGCCCATATGATGAATTTATGACGAATTTTGATTGAGCATGGTAAGCATAGTCTACGCTGAGATATCAAAATTGAATGAGGTAAGATATGGGTGAAAACATAGATTTTGCATTTGAGAATAGCATCAGAAAGGATGAATAACTTAGATTTACCATTTATAAAAAACAACTCAAGGCCTTAATCAACATTTTAACATGATTGAAAGGAAAGGAATAGTTAAATGAATGGGTTGTGTAATCCATATGTACTCAATATTTCAAGTAAAGTAAAGATCCCATGGAAGGCACAAGTATTTACTAAAAACACTTAAAGGCTAACGTCTCACGAGCTTCTAAAGAAACCTAAATTTTTGTGGAAGAAAAGGGCCCATAATATCAATGTATGGTCTATTTCCACTTGCCACCATAAGGATTTGTAGATGTATGGTGAGTAATAGTCATTTAAACCCTTCACTCATATGCAATAACAAGCAAAAACAGAGGCAATGGAAAAGAAAAACTTTACTTCCTTTACTTCTCGAGGAAAAGGGAAAGATTGCTTTGAAGAAAAGAAGTATTGATTTGATGACATTCTTTAGATAAATCAAGCGCATATCTAAAAACAATAAGTATATAATGAGGCATACTTGAGGATTAGCTCAAGTTTAACATTGTAACTGAAGTTACATTTTTAGGGGCTTCTCAAAGAACCTCACTCGATTTGTGAAGGAATTGTATATATATTTAGGCATGTATTCGTACCAGATCATCTTCATTGAAAGGTAATGAAATAAAGTTAAAGCGTTGATGCGCTTCAAGTTGTAAACCTTAAAAAATGTTACCTATTCTTTCAATGTTCATTATGAAACAAATTTAGTCACCTATTGAGGGTAATGGTATCTTAATTGATTACCTGGAAGTATTTTTTATATTACATGTTAGTTCAATTTACTTGAATTTGACAGATTTAAGCTCTTCATTTTGATGAAAGCACGATAAAGGTTTATGGAAAATGTTAAAATCTAGAATAATGATATCACATTCTTAAACATTCTCTTTTAACACCTTGAAACACCTTCTTATGCACGGATTATGAGACTATCATACATGTGAATACATACAAGGTCTTCAAATGCTTGTACATACGTGTTTAAGGCCAATAAAATCCTTATAAGTTCATGGAATGCTACGGAAGTTATTACACAACAAATTTTTTAAAAGTTTGGATCTTGAATTACAATGATTGGTCAGTATTTTGTTGAAATTGAAAACATTTGGAAATGCTTAAAAACTGTTAAAAATATCTATCAACGTATGGTTCATAAAATGGTTGTGAGGTCGAAGATGTTTTCAATCATAGTTCTTCTTAGAGATTTAAAGTGCATAAAATTATGAACATGCCCTCATAATTTATGGGTGATATTCATAAAATCTCACCATTAAATGGAGTGAACGGAAGAGCTAGCATTGCCTGGTAATTCAAAAATTGCATTCGGAATTCCTCAGTGTCATCTCTTTTTCAATGTTTGAGGAATCTGTTTGCACTTTAAAAAGGCTCATCAAAACACTTTCTCATGCATGTTACTGCATGAGTGATGCAAATAAAATCATCTTACATGTCTGTTAGTGCATTTATCAATGTATTCTTTATGAACGCGTGGCATTGGGGAGAAAAGGTAGAATATTTTTATTGATGGAGACATACTTTGAAGTGGTTGTAAATGTAATGGCAGACATTCCTAACATTATTTATATATATGAGTATACATGTGTAGATAAGGAATTGTTTTTTTATATCGAATAGATGTTCAGTATTTCTGCGTAATGCATGCTTATGCTTTGACATTTCTTAAGATACATTGAGTTGCATGGGATTACATGTGAATAATTGAAGAAAATATTATATTCTAAAATGATTAGATTCGAATTATATTAAATCATTGTTAGATTGGGGAAATTTCAAAAATCATTTAGTCTTCTCTATTGAATTGAACTGATTTACATTGTTGTTTTTGGAATTACTTCAAAATTTTATGCTTTACTTTAGTCATGACTTGGCATTGAACGAATGTTCAAGAAATGCCTTAAAATTCTTGGATTATTTATATGAATACTTCCAAATGCAAAATAACTTGTAAGACATGCTTTGAAAATGCATGAAATGCCAAAATGATCCAAAGAATGTAAACAAATACTTTTCGAATGCATTCTAACACTTGAATATGTCAAACAATTTACAAAATGTTTTGATATGCATGATTCGATCACAAAAAAATGGAAGGAATAAATAATGCAATTTATTCTAAAAATGAAATGCCATAACAAAAACATTGCACAAAGCAAATCATTTTCATTGAGTGATGCATCATTACATGTTACAGAGAAAAATCAATCCAAACTAACTTTTAAATGTTTTTGTTTTCCTCACTTCATATCTAGTAGGTTAAATATAAGGTTTCATACATTCAATTCACTTGGTAACCTTTGCACGCCATGTGGTGCGAGTTCACACCATTGTTTGAAATTGTAAAGTAAACACATGAGTGTGATTTCCTATTTGAAATAAAACCATATGTATAATAAAATCATTTTTTAAGTTTTAGATGAAAAAAGTCATGTATCTTTGTTGCAAGTGATGGAATATAATTAAAAATGAAAAAAAAGTTTCGTTTAAATTTTGGAATGAGCCTCATTTGAAATTCTTATTTGAGTGTACTTTGCTACACATGAAAACATGTAGATCATTAAGATCGGAGATTAGATAACAATCCACGACACAAGAATCCATTTTGATTTTAGATATATGCAAATCACATGAAAACTATATGATTTTTGTTTGACCTATAAAATCGAGACCATTCATTGGTTAAACATTACATGGAGGTGATAAAGTCCTTAAAATTTCAAATTTGAGAAAGTAATCAATATCAATCAATTTTATTTTGAACTTCTATTGAAGAGCTTCATCTCAATGTTGTCCAAAGAAGAAGGTACTAAAGATTAGAGAAAAAATCGAAATAAACTTTAAGGAACTGCATGTTTCTAGGATTTTAAGAAACAAGGGAATAATTTTTAAAAAATCATGAAGTTATGATTGTTTGAAGCAACATATGAGAATCACTTTAGAATCCATTTTCAATTGAATGATTGCTTTAGAACTAAAAAACATACAAAAAGCCACAAGGGGATTCTCTAATTCTTTAAATTTTTTAATAGTTTTTATCAAGATAAATATATTTCATTGGAAAATTTCGTAGATTTACATTTTTGAAATTCAAAATTTTATTTCATGGAGTAAGAAATGTCCAGGATGTTTGCTTGGTTCATCAGCTCTTTTGTGAAGTGTATTGATGCGACACTTATTTTGAATTCGAATAATTTTCATTGTGTATGTTTCAATGAAAAGAAGTCTTAATGCATTTACTTTCGAATGAGAAAATGTTTTTTGCATGTCAATGTTTTTTGTTGTTTGTGGAAAACGATGTCCATTATGACTTTGCTCGATTTATAGGTGACATGTTTCCAAGCGGTTTTCAGTGTATCGCTACATTTGCGTTTGTTTCGTTGAAGCGGGAATTGCTTTGCCATCGACGAGCTCGATTTGTTATGAATGATGGCAGGCGGTAGCTATCCGTTCGTAGGCCTTTGGCTGAAAACGAAAACAACTTCAATCTGGGGTGTTATCGAATTTCAATCTGCATGTCAAATCATCGTCCACATCTAAAATTGGTCGCTTAACCCGATTCCTGGATAGTCTATTGCTACTTGTGAGGTTGACCTCAATGGTCGAACGAAATCTCGATCTCATGTTTTTTGGGCCCCTGGTCGCAACGGACTGAAGCTGATTGGCTACCTCAGCACGGAAGCTCGCCTGAGAGTTGATCCCGGCCACATATGACAACAGAATTTGATGAAAGGGATAGCACAATGGGTTCTGAAACCAATGGGGAATACTGAAACGAGGTATGTATTGAGTTTACGCATATCTTATTACGTAAAAATTTTGGATACAGATATGGCAAGATAAATTTGACTCAAAGGACATCACAAGAATGTTTGTCTTCTTTTTATGGTGGGCAGAAAACACAATTAACATCACCAATGCATTGTGTTTCTCTGCTTAAGGGATGGTTGAAACTAATCTAGGCGTGGAGAGGAGTGAGCTTGGTTCGAATAATCTTCCCAAATGAGGTGGAAAAGTGAGGAGCAAATGTGTGGGCATGTTTAGCATACCATAATGGTTCTAATGGGCCAATCAATGGGTCAATAGGTAATGAGTGTTGACCTTGAAGGAAGGCTTGGTAGAGGTGCGTACGTCAGAATGTTGGACAGTGCAGCTTGTTACAAAGCAGAAACAATGTTGAGTGGCTTCATCTATGCTGTACGTACAGGTACCTCTTTTCAAGGTTCATGAGACGTGCGAGATGGGACATTGAGATGGAACTAAAGAGAGTGCGGTTCATAAGGTCCTTTGATCAAACATTGATAGGCAAACAGGAGGAATTCCGATGGACAGAGCGCAAGTCGAAGGGTTGATAAGGACATTTTGTTGAGTTGTCCTTTATCTTGATTTCAAGGTCATTTTTGAGAGGGCCGAACAGCTTAGATACTCATAAACTCAAAGTGTGACTCATCCGCCTAGAATTGATTTTTTTTGTTGAAAAGCCCAGTCGGAAATCATGCTAGCTCGCGGCATGCGTCGATGGCTGAGCAAAAAAAGACAAGGGACAATGTTGTAATATACCCATCATTTGGGTCAATACATCAACGGTATTCGTAGTCGAAACGGAAAAACGGCGGTGTCCATAGTCGAAATCGATAGGCTATCGGTGTCCATAGTCGAAAATGAAATAACAGCGGTGCCCATATTTTGGTTCAAAACACAGCAGTACCCATCGTTTCGGTCGATAGACCACCGCTGTCCATACTCGAAAACGACATGACAGTGGAGCCCATATTTGCAAATGTCAAGCAAAATTGGAATTCAACTTCGCTCTTGAAGTCGAATGTCCTTGATTTTCAGGGTAAAGTCAATGAATTCTGATACGAGCCTCACCGATGTCAGAAGTCACCATGTTGCGAGTTTTGGAGTTTGCAAGTACGAATTCCAAAACTTGCACGTTCGCAAGGGTGAATACGCGAACTCTCAGAAAAGCCCCTAGTTGAATTAAGGGGTTTGGGTTGTGATTGTTTACGTGCTCAGGCACCTACTGGGCCCCGCCGCAGCGGGGCCTAGCAGATCGCCTTTCTACTATCATTGAGTGCGCTGCATCTCGCAACCCCCCCCCCCCTCAATATCTGACAACCCCCCTAGTTACACTAGGGGGTTCGGGTTTTTTTTTTTACTTGCCCGGGCATCTGCCCAGCCTTGCGTCAACGGGGCCTAGCAGATTCCCTTTCTTCTATCATAGCGTGTGTTGCATCTCGCACCCCCCCGCAAACCCTTGACAAATCCCCTACATAAACTGGGGGGTTTGGGTGTAGCGGGAGGGCCGGTTCGGCCCTCCCACCTCGCTGAAGCAAGGGGTGGTTGCGCACCACCCCTCGCGTCAGCGAGGGCTGGCCGGCGGCCAGCACTTCGCTGGCCGCCGGCGAGCTCGCTACCGGCCGGCTGGACGGCCGGCAGTCGGCCAAGTGACCGGTCGGCCACCGGCCGGCCAGCCACCAGCCGCCGATCGTGGCCTCAGCCCGATCGGCGGCTAAGAGGCCACGAGGGCCTCGAGGGCGAGGCCTCGTGGCCTCGTGCCCTCGCCCTCCCTTGCCCTCCTTGCAAACGAGCAAGAGAGGGCGAGGGATAGGGGGAGCAAGGGTGAGGTCAAAACAACCGGCGCAAAATCGCCAGCGTGCCTCGCACGCGACGATTTCGCGCCAGAATGACAAAAACGTGAATCGAAGTTCGTTTACGACAAACTTCGACATAAAACGAACGAAATAACTCGTGCGAACACACGAGTTTGAGGTAAAAACCCCCGGTTTGGTTCCCAAAACCAGGGGTTTGGTTAAAAACGGAAATGGGCCTCCGGAGACTCGAAACATTCGAGTCTCCCTGCTCTAGGTCGTTGATGACGATTGCCCCTTAGTCTTGCGAAGTGGGTAAACCCCTGACGCGGACTGAGAACGCCATTCTGCGAACTCCGACGACGACTTCAGAGCAGGAGCTGGAGACTCAGCCTGTTACAGTGGTATCAGAGCCAGACGACCCTCGCGACTAAGGGTTTGACGGAAACGGCGGCTACGTCAAATATAAAACGCCGCCGGCAGCTACAAGGAGCAGCAGAAACGCCAGAAGGGACTACGGTTTCCATACTTCACGGATTGAAGTGCCGTAAAGTGCGTTGCAGAGTTGGAAAAAAAATTCTACTTGGTGGAGCCACTTCCTTCCAACCTCTCCACACTTCTAGGGGGCTAGGAGGATTTTTGTGGGGCGGGTTGGGGAGTTCCCACCTCTAAAACCACAAAATCCTCCTCATTTTCTAAGGCTCCTTCAAACCTCCTTCTTCAAAAAAATTGGGACAGCATCCCTCCCTAAGCTTAGGGACTCTCACGACCTGAGAGCACCCTAAAAAGAACGAGAGACCACCTTGCCGATTTTTGGCGGCTCCTCCAACGTTGGCTCAAGGAGGACGCCGCCAAGGGGCGCAAGACGCGTAAAGAAGACTCAAGAGGAGGCCAAGGAAGACAAGAAGAAAAGAAGACAAGAAGAAAAGTAGTCTTTTGTTCTAGCCCTTGTACTCGCTTCTCTTCTTGCTCTTTGTCTTAGTTTTGTGAGCGGTACTCACACTTGTTGTTACTCCCTTGTATATTGATTTTCTGTTTTCCTAGATCCTTGTTGCTACCAAGGGCCGTGAGTCACGGCCTAGGAGGACTAGTTTCTAAACCCACAACCTTGTGCCGATGTGGCGGCCTAGGAAAATAGAAGTATAAATTGAAATTGCCTCACCGATCGTGAGAGTACCGTCTTAGGAGGCGATTCTTCCTCGTGGGGTGATCCTCACAACCACCTTCACGTGCTAGTTGCACGAGCGACGGGATGGCAAGTGCCGGACCGTCTAAAGCCAACAAGGGCAAGGTGGTGACGTTCTCACCACACGTCCTTGGCGGACTCCAAGTTTTGGGAGCCGCCGCCGCGAGCACGGTTGCCAACCCAAAGGCAACCGTACCGCCTAAGACAACCGTGTCGCCTAAGGCAACCGTGCCACCAAAGGCAACCGTACCGCCTAAGGCAACCGACGCCAACCTCGGCGACACCGAGAAGCTTGCAAAGGCCGCAAGGGTGCTCGACGAGCACGTCGACGCGTACATGGGCGACCCCCATGCGACGGACGACGCGATGGAGGAGGATCTTCCGGAGGAAGACCCCGACGAAGAGCACGACGGCGACAATGGCGAAGGCGATGAGGATCGCGACCATCGCCATCGTCGTGCGGCGAACTCAAGCTGATTTCTCGAGAAGGAAAAGGTGCCCGCCGCATCGCCTGAAGCTGCCGACGGCAGTGAGACGGCCGAGAGCAGCAAGGGCGCCGAAAGCAGTCACACGGGAGGTTCCCGCGAGAACGAGCCGGACGACGACGCCGCAAAGGCAATTCGCGATGGCCGTCGTAGGCTTGCGGAGTTTGCTACTGAGGCGGCAGGCCGACTGAAGATCACCACCGACGGTGGAGATACGGCACCACTCGGAGGAATGGGGGCGGACCCCCCTTCCTACGACGTGGCCGCAATGGGACAGGGCAGCGCCCACTCGAGCATCGTCGCCAAAGACAGTCTCCTCCAAAAGGTGGGACTCCTTGGAGGCGTGTACGCGAACCGTACCCTCCTGTAATGGGTAAGGGTCCATGGACAACGCGAGGCCCTAGAGGCTATCGCCGACGCTCTGACGACATCAGAGCTCAAATTCGCGTTCGCCAATCTGTTGGCCCACGGCGGGCAGAGCATCACGGACCTTGACCGTGATCGCTAGCTACAGCGCCTGGCCGCCCATGAGGCAAGCCGTCGATGCAACGACCTCGACAAGGCGTTGCAGAGCGTGACCCAGGTGTAGATGCAACAGCAAGCACAGCACGCCGCAGCTGTGGATGCCACTGCCGGTGGCAGCGACGACTTGCCTACCTCGACGACTTCGGGGTCGGTCATGAACACGTCCTTCCTTCACAATGTAGAGATCTTCCGGAAGGGCGTGAAGCTGACCGACTGGCTGAACCGCATGGAGCATGTTCTACGTTTCCACAAGGCTCCTCTCAGCCAGTGGGGCGATCTTGCCACGACACGACTTGAAGACAAACTCTTCAAGTATGTGGTCAAGGAGTGGACTGCGCAGCAGCCGCACCTTGAGTGGCAGCCCATGCGGTGGGAGGCCTTCTGCGCGATCATGCACAAGAAGTGCACCCAACGTGAGGAGGCACAGCGCGCCTTCCACAAGATCAAGGACTTCAAGCAGCTGGGCAGCTCGCTCGAATCCTACTTGAACGAGTTCACGGCACTCGTGGAGGAAGCCGAAAGCTTCACCGAGGGCGATGGCACTCAGACGTTCAAGTACCCCGAGAGCATGCTGCTAGAGTACTTGCGTGATGGTCTCGCCAGCGAGAAGTTGAAGGACAAGACCACCACGACAGCCACTGGCCAAGCTTGGACAAGCTGGAGGGCGTTGCGCGACTACATGAGCGAAATGTATTCGGCAAACCCGAAGCACTACTCTGATGCACGGCCGAACGCGCGTGCACAACAAGGTCACGACATGCGCGTGGACGCTGCAGGGGCTGGTGGGTCAGTTGGACAGCAAGGCGGGGCCAAGGGCAAGCAGCCTACAAACCCTCCAGCCAAGAAGGCTGGTGGACACAAGGGTCCCAACAACAAGCGCAGCCGCGAGAATGACGAGCTGCAGGCGGCGCATGAGCGTCGCAACGCAGCCTTCCGCGAAGGGCTCTGCCACAACTGCATGCAGCTGGGCCACTTTAGGGCTCAGTGCCTTAGGCTGCTGGTGGTGAAGAGGCCGTAGCGCTAGCTGCAGCAGCAACACCTCGTGGGGATGGTGCAGGAGGAGGCCGCGAACAAGGCCGTGGACAGGGTCGAGGTCGCGGCAATGGGCCCGGCCGTGGTAACGGACAGGGGCGTGGGGCGGGTTTTCCCCACCCCTGAGTGACGTCAGTGGGGACCACTCAGGGGTAAAACTAGATCACGAGTGTGAGTTCATGTTTTCTGGCGAGGATGTTAAACAATTTGAGTTTTTGACGAGTTCAAATTTCTCTGTTGTCTTCTCCCCTCTCATTGAACCTCATTCTGCACTTGCTGATCGACATTGCCCACTAAATATTGCATCACCAGACGAGATGCATGAACGAACCTTCTTAGTGGTGGCGACACCAACCATTGTGCAAGAGTTGTGTAACACAATGATTGAAGCAAACGCCCTCAAAGCGATGAGCTCAATCACATTCGTAGTACCTTTAGTCGACGATTTCGACCCAGTGAAATTTAAAGACTGGAAGGTGCTGGCCGAATTCACACGTGCCCATAAGATGTGGACTCGAGTAGGTTAATCATGGGAGTTGCGACGCCCGTCGTACAGATTCTGTGTTTATCACAAACTCGGCTTACCGTCATCGAGTCTGTTCACTCGGAAGAGTGGAGGCAACATGACGATGCAGTTCAAAGGACACCTAGCTGGTGCTCCCGTGAACGTACTTGCTGACACTGGAAGGGACGACTCTTTTGTTAACCTTGGCTTTACCCGTCACGTTGGCCTGAAGTACGAGCCATCGAATGGCGCAGTTTTTGTCGGTGACAACCGTATGGTACCCGTAATCGGTACTTGTAAAGCAAAAATTTGTATTCAAGGGTACACACAGAGTGTCACGTTGAAGGTACTCAACATTCTTGACCCGTTTGACGTGGTGCTAGGTGATCCTTGGCTCCGTGACAACAAGGCTCTAATGTGCTTTGAATCAAAGTGTTTGATCCTCCAAAAAGGACAATGCCACTTTACGTTGATTCCAAGTACGGAATTATCACCGACCCGACTCAAAGTCCATCCCAGCTTGTCTACAATGCAGGTCAAGAGACGTATTCGACAAGGTTGTCGATACTTCTTGGCTCAGCTGCAGAAAGTGGAGGACAATGTCACGGAAGACATGCCACAAGAGATCAGATCTCTATTGGCGGAGTTCTCGGATGTATTCCAAGACCCACCGGCTAGGCTTCCACCAGAAAGACACATGGGCAACATGATTCCGCTGCAACCGGAGGCGACTCCTCCATTCAGACCCATGTATCGCCTTAGTCCAGCAGAAAGGCGAGAGGCTGAATGCCAAATCAAAGAGTACCTTGCAAAAGGATGGATCAAGCCAAGTAGCTTGCCGTACGGTACGTCGATCCCTTTTGTGAACAAAAAGGACGGTGGTTTACGCATATGCGTGGATTACCGGGCGTTGAACAAGCTGACTGTGAAAAATCGATTCCCCTTACCGCGGATTGAGGACCTTTTTGACCAACTCCAAGGCGCAAAAGTATTTTCGTCCTTTGATTTGTCTCAAGGGTACCATCAAATCCGCATCATGGAAGATGATGTGCCCAAAACTGCGTTTTGAATGCACATGGGACACTATCAGTTCTGAGTGTTATGCTTTGGGCTTACAAATGCCCCAGCAACCTTCCAAGGAGAAATAAACCGAACGTTCACCAAGAAACTCGGACAGTTTGTCTTGGTTTACCTGGATGACATCCTGGTTTTCTCCAAATCAATGGAAGAGCACATAGAACATTTGCGCAAAGTTCTCGCAAGCCTTCGGGAACAGAAGTTCTATGCGAAACCTGAGCAAGTGCAAGTTTGCACAAGATGAGCTCGAATACCTTGGACATATCGTCGGCAAGGACGGCATCCGTGTCGACCCACGAAAGGTCCAAGCCGTTGTGGACTGGCCACGCCCCGACAATGTTGGGCAGATTCGGTCTTTCCTCGGCCTTGCAAACTACTTTCGACGGTTTATGCAAGGGTATTCGACCCTGATAGCACCGCTAACCAGGCTCACGCAAAAAGACGTGCGTTGGGAATGGACATCTGATTGCGAGAACGCATTCCTTAAAGTAAAATGGCTTCTATCCACGGCACCCATCCTAGCTCTTCCAGATCCATCGCAACCGTGGGAGGTTCGATGTGATGCGTCGGTAGTAGGACTCGGAGCCGTCCTCATGCAGAACGGTCACCAAGTTGCGTATGAGAGCCGGAAGCTCATCCCCGCGGAAACGCGGTACACGACAGGGGATCAAGAGCTGCTTGCGGTAGTACACGCTTTCAAGATGTGGCGTGGCTACCTCGAGGGTGCTGAAGGGGGTTTGACGGTCGTGACCGACCATAATCCATTGGTGTTTTTCCAAACACAACAGAACCTGTGAAGACGACAGGCGCGTTGGAGCGAATACCTGAGTCGATTCTCGTTCACATGGGAATATTGGCCAGGACGCATCAATGTGGCCAGTCCACTAAGCCGACAGCCTGTGGAAATCAAAGCAAGCATGGAGGTCAGTGGGTGTTTTATGGCCATTGCAATAGCAACCGTGCAACCACCAGATCCCCCTGCACCTCTGCGGCAACCACCACGAGAGATTATCCATTACAACGGATTTGTAAACAGGATCCGGATGGGATACTGTGTGGATTCTTGGTTTCAAGACTCTCGAAATCTGGAGAAGTACGGCTTGGTGGAGGTCGCAGGAATCTTCTGGCACGGAGAACAAGTTGTTGTGCCAAAATCGGGAGACCTTTGAGCAAAGGTTATCTCCCAGTTCCACGACCCGCCGGTCGCAGGTCACGTGGGACCCCGAAAGACCAGACAGGCACTCTCGGACCACTATTGGTGGCCAGGGTGGAGTGTCGATGTCCGTAAGTATTGCATGACATGCAACCCATGTCTTCGGAATAAGGCTAGTAACAAGAAGCCTGGTGGACGTCTCCAGCAGCTTCCCATTCCTGGGACTCCATGGGAGTGCGTCAGCATGGACTTCAATACTGGTCTTCCGGACACGGCCCGTGGCCATGATGTAATACTAGTGGTTGTGGATCTTTTGTCAAAAATGACACACTTCATTCCTACAACCACTGACGTGAACGCAGAGGAGACCGCTTGTCTCTTCCTTGAGGGTTTCGTAAAGTACCACGGCTTGCCGTTGCGCATTATTTCCGATCGAGATCGAAAATTTGCTAGTAAGTTGTGGCAAAAGATGCACGAGTACTTCGGCAGTGAGTCGCAAATGTCAACAGCATTTCACCCTCAAACTGACGGACAAACAGAGCGCATGAATCGCACTCTGGAGCAGATGCTCCGCATGTACGTGGACCCTGCCATGCATGATTGGGACGAATTCCTAGCACTGGCAGAGTTTGCGGTGAACAACTCGGTGAACGAGTCCACACAGTTCACACCGTTCGTGTTGAACAGTGGTCAGCATCCAGTGGTACCCTCTTCATTGGTGAAGAGTGGGAATACAGGTGGGCAGGTCCGTTTTGCTCAAGCCTTTGCCGAGCGCATTGACTTCTTGTTACAGGAGGTGAAGGGTCACCTTCAAGCAGCTCGGTAGCGACAAAAGGCATATGCCGACAAAGGTTGCTGGGAGGTGTCGTTTGACATCGGTGACAAAGTGCTGCTTAGCACTAAAAACCTTTGGTTGAAGTCGCCAGGGGCAAGAAAACTTCTACCGAAGTGGATTGGGCCGTTTCCCATTGTGGCACGGATCGGGCCAGTGGCATACCGATTGCTACTTCCACCGAGTATGCAGATACATGACGTGTTTCATGTGAGCCTGCTGGCTTCGTACACGGCATAAGGAACCGTTCAGCCACCGCCAGCAGTCCTGGCTGCCGACGGCCAATACGAGGTCCTTCGCCTACTCTAGCACCGAGAGCGTACTCTTCGGTCGCGTGTTGTCAGGGAGTACCTCGTTCATTGGGCCAATTGTGGACCTGAACATAATTCATGGGAGCCTGAATCTCGGTTGCCCACAGGGGTGGTCAACGAGTACTGGAGCGAGCTTGCAGCTCGCACAGAATCAACGCGTGGCAGGAGGTACCACCTGAACGCGGGAAAAGTGAACATTCCCACAGGGCAGCATTCATGGACAGCGACCATAGGAGGTTGGGGACGCCCAACATGGTTGTCGCGCGGACGCTCCAGCCTAAAGGGGGTAGGCCGCTAGCCGTGCTGACCTACAAGCTGCAACTTAGGTTTATGTACCATGCACGTGTTCATGTTTAGCTGGTGATTGAAATTATTAATTTTCTTTCACAATGTTGATGACTAACTGACTGACAATCCTACTTGTTGTTCATGAACCGGGACGGTTCATAACAAGTGGGGAGGAATGTAGCGGGAGGGCCGGTTTGGCCCTCCCACCTCACTGAAGCGAGGGGTGTTTGCGCACCACCCCTCGCGTCAGCGAGCGCTGGCCGGCGGCCAGCACTTCGCTGGCCGCCGGCCAGCTCGCTGCCGGCCGGCTGGACGGCCGGCGGCCGGCCAAGTGACCGGTCGGCCACCGGCCGGCCAGCCACCAGCCGCCAATCGCGGCCTCAGCCCGATCGGCGGCTGAGAGGCCACGAGGGCCTCGAGGGCGAGGCCTCGTGGCCTCGTGCCCTCGCCTCTCCTCGCCCTCCTTGCAAACGAGCAAGAGAGGACGAGGGATAGGGGGAGTGAGGGTGAGGTCAAAACAACTGGCGCGAAATCGCCAGCGTGCCTCGCACGCAACGATTTTGTGCCAGAACGACAAAAACGTGAATCGATGTTTGTTTACGACAAACTTCAACATAAAACAAACGAAATAACTCATGCGAACACACGAGTTCGAGGTAAAAACCCCCAGTTTGGGTCGCAAAACCTGGGGTTTGGTTAAAAACGGAAATGAGCCTCCGGAGACTCGAAGTATTTGAGTCTCCCTGCTCTGGGTCGTTGATGACGATTGCTCCTCAGTCTTGCAAAGGGGGTAAACCCCTGACGCGGACTAAGAATGCAATTCTGTGAACTCCGACGACGACTTCAGAGCAGGAGCTGGAGACTCAGCCCGTTACATTGGGTTATAATTTTTTTCCTTGAACGGGCATCTGTTGGGTCCCGCGGTAGCGGGGCCCGGAAGATTCCCATTCTTCTATCACGGCGTGCGCCACATCTCGGAACCCCCCCCAAACCCTCAACAAACCCCCTAGTTAAAGTGGGGGGCTTGGCAGGGTCATCGCGAGCTCGCAGGAAGGTTTCGTCGCGAGACCCCTCCTGCAAACTTGCGATGACGGGCAAAGTTTGACTTCAACCTCCAAGTCAAAATCCATGTCAAATATGTCATGGACGAAGTTGTTATATGCCCATCGTTGCTGTCGATTTATACGCGCTGTCCATAGTCGAAATCGACATGACAACGAGGCCCATGTTTTGTGTTTTTCGAGCAAAAATGGGCACGGCTGTAATATATTTCATGTATTTAACATATTCAACATGGATTTCGACTTCGAGGCCGAAATCAAACTTTGCCCGTCGTCGTGAGCTTGCGGGAGGGGTTTCACGGCGAAACCTCCCTGCGAGCTCGCGATGACCCTGCCAAACCCCCCATTTAAACAAGGGGCTTTGTCGTAGGTTTGGGGTGGTTTGCAGGATGCGGCGCACGCTGGGCATCTGCCGAGATGCCATGGCAAGAAAAAAAAATAATACCCAAACCTCCGAGTGTAACTAGAGGGTTTGTCTGTTATTGGGGGCGGTTTGCAAGATGCGGCGCATGTGTGATAGGAGAAAGGGAATCTGCCGGGCCCCGCTACCGCGCGGCCCGGCAGATGCCCGGGCAAGTAAAGAAATAAAACCCAGACCTCCCAGTGTCACTAGGGGGTTTGTCGGATGTTAGGGGGGGGTTTGCGATATGCGTGTTACCCTGTCGCGAGTTTTTCGAGTTCGCAGTTGCGAACTCCAAAACTCACAACATAGTAACTTCTGACATTGGCTCGGCCGCTGTCAGAAGTCATCGACTTCGCTCTCGAGGTCGGCAGTCGCCGACCTCGAGAGCGAAGTCGAATTCCGTTTTTGGAAGGACATTCGAAAACATGGGCACCGCTGTCATGTTGTTTTTGGACAATAGGCAGCGCGTATAAATGGATCGAAACCACGGGCAGCGGATTATTTTGGACCATATGCATATGTCAAATACATGAAATATATGACAGTCGTTTCCGTTTTTTGCTCGAAAAACGAAAACATGGGCATCGCTGTCATTCCGTTTTTTAATATGGACATCGCTGACCTATTGTGCGAAACAATGGGTATTTTACAATGTCGTTCCCATGGTTTTTAGTGCGAGCGAAAACGGGCACGGCTGACATGTATCTCATGTGTTTAACATATTTGACATGGCTTTGGACTTCGAGGACGAAGTCGAACTCCGCTGGTCATAGCGAGCTCGGGGGAGGGGTTTTGCGACGAAACCTTGGCAAGCTCGTGATGACCCTGCCAAACCCCCCTTTTTAACTAGGGGGTTTGTCGAGGGTTTGGGGGGGTTTGTAGGATGCGGCTTACGCTGTGATAGAAGAAAGGGGATCTGTCGGGCCTCGCGGCAGCGGGGCCCGACTGGTGCCCAGGCAAGTAAACAAAGAAAAAAACACAAATCCTCCGGTGCCCATCGTTTCGCCAAATTGAGCAGCGGTGTCCATAGTTGAAATCGACATGATAACGATGCCCATGTTTTTTAATGTGGGACCAAAAACTGGGTTTAACTTCTCTCTAAAAGTCGGATGTCACTGACTTCGAGAGCAAAGCCAACGACTTCTGACACTGGCCTCACCGATGTCAGAAGTCGCCATGTTGTGAGTTTTGGAGTTCGCAAGTGCGAACTCCAAACCTTGCACGTTCGCAAGTGGGAATGCACGAACTTTGAGCAAACTTCCTAGTTGAACTATGGGGTTTAGGTTATGTTTTTTTACTTGCCTGGGAACCTGTCGGGCCCCGCGGTAGCGGGGCCCAGCAGATCCCCTCTCTTCTATCATTGAGTTTGCCGCATGTCGCAACCCCCCTCCAATATGCGACAAACCCCTTGGTTACACGGGGGGGGGGGGGGGGTTGGGTTTTTTTTTTTATTTGCCCAGGAATCTGCCGGGCCCTGCGGTAGCGGGGCCCGGAAGACTCCCTTTCTTCTATCACAGCGTATGCCGCATCTCGTAAACCCCCCCCCCCCCCCCCCAATATCAGACAAACCCCCTAGTTGAACCGGGGTTTTGGGTATTGTTCTTTTACTTGTCCGGGCATCTGCCGGGTCCCGCGGTAGCAGGGCCCGGCAGATTCCCTTTCCTCTATCACAGCGTGCGCCGCATCTCGCAAACCCCCTCACAACCTCCACAAACCCCCTTAGTTAAAATGGAGGGTTTGACAGCGCTGCTTTATCTGGCGAAACGATGGACATATTAGAATTCCGTCCAAAAATAAAACCCAAACCTCCTAGTGTAACTAGGGGGTTTGTCGGATATTGGAGGGGGGGGGGCGACATGTTGCACACGCGATGATTAAAGAAAGGGGACCTGCCGGGCCCCACGGAAGCGGGGCCCGGCAGGTCCTGTTTCTTTGCTCTCGAAGTCGGCGAAGTCTGACTTCGAGAGGGAAGTGGCACTTGTACACAGTCATCTTACTTCGTTTTCGCTCGTAAAATGAAAAACATGGGCACCTCTGTTACTTTGTTTTCCACTATGAACAATGCTAGCTTGTCGTTTTTTACTATGGACACCGCCGTCTTTCCATTTTCGACCATGAATACCGCTGATCTATCGACCCAAGCGATAGGAACTGTTGTGTTTATGCCAAAGAACAATTGCATGGGGAAATTGCTCCCACGCAAAAATCGCGAGGGAATAATACCCCTTTGTTCTTTTTGACACACAACCCCCCCAGTTTGATTTAGTTTTTTGTATGAAACTCAAAATCAAACTAGGGGGTTTGTGTTTTAATAAAAAAAGAAACAAAGGGGTCATCGCTCCCTTGCTATTGAGTGAAAACACTGCTCTTTCATTTTTGTCAATTTCTTTACACGCTATTGGTGTGTGGGCTTTGGCCTCACACCCTTATGAAGACAGTGTGGTTAGTTTGTGTTGGGCATAATGCTCCAATCGAGGTTACGCTGGTCGAGACGCGGTCACCTTGTGACTTGTACCAGTGTGGCATGGAGACACATTGCCTCCATGTGTTATGTATGCTCCATGCATGCGATTAGGTGTGGTTGAGACATGGACCCTGGAGACATGTACGAGCGTCATGAGGAGACCTTGTTGCTTTGTACCTCTTGTGCGATGTTTGGCATATGGGTGTGTGATTTATGTCTTCCACGGTAAAGACCTAGGCACTTGGCGAGTTACACCACTGTCACAAGGAGACCTTGCATTGTGGTTGGTATTTACGACAGACAATGAGTGTAGTCCCTCACTCGTCGTTGTGGTGATGGGTGTGTCAGCCAGGGGGAGTGTTGGTGTGTATGGCTTGCACCCGTCATGAGGGACTACCATGGTGATTACCTGTATGCCCCACACTAGTGGCATGAGAGCACGACGACATGATCCTTGATGAGGCCGCAGCTGGCGTCGGATCACCAACAAGTGGTGGCTCCATCCACCAACAGCTGCAAGAGAGCTACCACAAAATCCTGGGTGCTTGCCCGGGATGCTTTGCAGTTTTTTTGCAGACGCTAGAGTTTTCTCGCTGGACTGGCTCTTGAGCGTGATTTGCATGTTTTGCATTTTATGTCCACCAATCAATGCTGAACTTGTGTGTGTGACCAGTCTTAGCGTCCAGCTAGAGATTTTGTATCTCTAGTTTTAGACGGTGTTGCGTTTTGATACCTGTGCGCAGAGTTACGGCCAAAACAATGGTTTTGAGCCGGTTTAATGACAGACAAACACTGTTGTGTGTGTCACCCTCTGCGCGCCGCGGCAACCATTTATACTATGTGATTGTCTGTTGTCATCTCTCTCTACAATGACATTCAGTTTGAGCTTCCCGCCACTCTATACGTGCCCCTATCCATACCCTTGCAATTTCGTGCATGAATTGTCATTGTCATCACACATTGACCCAGCACTGACGCTTAGTTAAGTGGCATGCGGCTAGAAATGTTCTAGGAAGATTCTCCCGGTATCAGAGAAAATGAGCCACAGTTCGTTGTGTTGTAAAGCATAGACTCTGCAGCAAGAGAAGCAGTGAGTGGTAGCAGCAGCAGCCAACCATAGTAGCAGTAGTAGATTCTGGAGGGACCCACCAAGACTACGTTGCAGCGGATTGTTGGAGGCAGCGGATATAGCAGCAACAGCTGCAAGGAGCAGCAGACATAGCAATTGAAGTGGCACAAAGCACCTGTAGCGCGAGCAGTTACTGGCAACAGCCATGATGAGCAATAGCAGCAGCGCCGGGTGGCAGTAGCAGCTTTGTCTGGCTACCGGCCTGTACACAAAGAAGAGAAAGGGGAAGAGAAGCAGCTTGGACTAGTCACCCCTATAGGTATGGTTGCCATGAAGGATGTAGAGAGAGCTACGGACCTCCGGATCATGGCTGCCCAGACCGGTGTCGTTAACACCATGGCGGTTCCAACCAATTACATAGCCATGCACATCCGAGCTACACTTCTTGTACCCAAGCGCCTTTGCTCCGCGGTCGACGAGCAAGAGGCAGTGGTGGCTCCAGTAGAGGTGCATGTGCAGAGTCTCATGGCCGAGCTCCGGAAGGCTAGCAGCTGTTGTTGCACTGTGGATGTTCCAACACGACAGGCTGTCAAGGAGTGTTTGGAGGATTTACACAGGTGTCTCGAAGCAGCTGAGTAGGCTCTATGGGATGCACGTCTAGGATAGGCGGACCTCAAGCAGCGAGTGGATGATGGGATATGCACCATGGCTCGAGAGGAGCACCACACCACTGACCGCACCTTCGATGATCGCAACGATGCCGCGGATGCAGATGTACTTACACATGCCGACATCCGGCCAATTGCTGGTGGTTGAGCGACAGGTGTGTCACGTGCAGCAGGTGCCTTTGCACCAACCATTCTTACAGCCTAAGATGATTTACGAGACGAATCAGTTTTTTTTGTACCCACACTCTGCGAGCAGCTCATGGCCAGGCGACACTTGAGTTGACGACTGACGTAGTGGAAGTCGACTTGTGAGACAAGCAGGCGCAGCTATACTCCATCCTATGGGATGAGACCGCGAGGCTACAGGAGGTTGTAGCTTGTGCCGACGCGCGCACCATCGAGGTCCATGGTTACCTTCATTCCGCAATTAACTGCCTCCATGTCGCAGATGTAGCCAGCCGGTCGGCTGCCGTGTTACAGCTTGTCAAGTTCCACACGCACCTCGACACTGCGGAGGCCATGAGGCGATGTGCAGCTCAACAATAGGAGGCCATATAGTAGGAGATTATTTTAGAGAAGGCCATCAACGCTGCACCAGTCACATCTGCAGGTGATGACATCATTGAAGCCTACGACAACGTCGACATAGACAGCAACGACAACAACATTGACGACGGTGCTCCGGGGTGAGGCTCTCTACGAGCACATCCCACCAGCATCGTCTTTACCCTTGCTATTGCTCTGCAGGGGTATGTGGCCATGAGGGAGCCATGCCCCCTCCTCCGGGATTGTGTTGTGAGCATCCATCGGCTTTGCTCGTGCTGTCAGCCTCGGCAGCCCAGGGGGAGTGTTGGTGTGTGGGCTTTGGCCTGACACCCTTATGAAGACAGAGTGGTTAGTTTGTGTCTAGGATGATGCTCCAGTCAAGGTTACGCTGGTCAAGACCAGCTCACCTAGTGACTTGTCCTAGTGTGATGTGGAGATGCATTGCCTCCATTGTTGTATATGCTCCATGCACGCAATCAGGTGTGGTCGTGACCTGGACCCCGGAGGCATGTTCCCAGGTCATGAGGAGACCTTGTTGCATTGAACCTCTTGTGTGATGTTTGGCACATGGGTGTGTGATTTACATCTTGCATGGTCGAGACCCGGGCACTTGGTGAGTTACACCACTTTCATGAGGAGACCTTGTATTGTGGTTGGTGTTTATGAAAAACAGTGAGTGTAGTCCCTCACTTATCATTGTGGTGGTGACTGTGTCAGTGGGGGGAGTGTTGGTTTGTGTGGCTTCTACCCTTCACAAGCAACGACCATGGTGATCACCCATATACCCCGCACTAGTGGTGTGGAGAAGCAGGCATGGAGAGCACGGGGACATGATCCTTGATGAGGCCATAGCTGGCACCGAAGCACCAACGGGTGGTGGCTCCATCCACTAGCAGCTGCAAGACAGCTCCCACAACATCCTGGGTGCTTGCCGGGGTGCTTTGTGGTTTTGTGCAGACACTAGAGTTCTCTCGCTGGACTGGCTCTTGAGCGTGACTTGCATGTTTTGCATTTTCTGTCCACCGACCGATGCCAGACTTGTACATGTGACCAGTCATAGCGTCCGGCTTGAGGTGTTGAATCTCTAGTTTTAAACGGTGTTGCGTTTGGATATCTGTGCGCGGAGTTACAGCCAAAGCAATGGATTTGGGCTGGTTTGATGACAAACTGCCACTGTCACATGCGTAACCCGCCGTGCGCCATGGAAGCTATTTATGATGTGTTCTTCTCAGTTGTCATCTCTCCCTGCAATTATATTCAATTTGAGCTTCCTGACACTCTGTACGTGTCCCTACCCAGACCCTTGCAGGTTCGTGTATGACTTGTGACTATCATCACACACTCACTCAACTTTGACGCTAAGTTAAGGGGCAAGCAGTTAGGAAGGCGCCACAAAGATTCCTCACACATAAACCCATTCGTTTAACACCCAAACCTCAATCAAGGGCAAACTTGTCCGAGGCGATGACCTGACCAGTCGCCACTATATTCCGCGACGATGTAGACATGAGGGTATGGCAAGCACCTACACTAACTTTTTACTCATAAAAGATGTGACGGTCAGCGATGACCACATGCTTACACTGCCGGTAAATCGCGTCGTCGCCAGGTTTGAGTCTCCGGTCGATGAGGAATCAGATAGGCTCCAACGCTAGTGGCCCTTGGCAAGACATCACCTCTCACAGGGACATGAAGAAAAACATGACTATCTGATCAATTTATCCCTCAACCAAACCTTGATCAGATAGTCGACGACGCATGGCATACAGTCTTGCCATGCCCTTTTGCCCTTTTCTTTGTTTCTGGCGTGGCTGTGGCGACTGCCAATGGGTAGCTAGGTTGTTTTTTCTTGAAACGGGCGACTGAGCTTTATAGTTAAAAAAACTGGGTATATGTGACTTGCGCCCTTTTTGAAAGCCCGAATGTTTGAAGGACTGAAAAACGTGCAACCTCAACACCAAATGAGCATGCCAATTTTGTGGGAGAATGAGAGTTTCAAGGGGTTGTGTAATAGATGGTGCCAAGAGTATTGAAATCATATTACAAAATCCTTGAACTACCTTTTCTTCAAGCAATACCTTTCTTAGAAGATACAGTAAACCATATTGAAATCCCCCCCACCCCCCAACACACACCTTATTCTGTTGGTTTGTGTGGCTTCCATCTGTCACGACCAACACCGATGGATTACCCATGTACCCCACGTTGGTGGTATAGGGTTGAGGAGAGTGTGATGACACGACGGGCCTCCAGAGTGTACCAAGACTTCTCAAGCACCTACGACAGCGTTGGCGAGATGCGGTCGATGCTTTCTGATAGCCCTAAGGGCTTGTCGGGAGCTAGGAGAGTTTTCTCGGTGGGTTGAGACCAGCACATCTGATCGACTGTACTTGTGCGACGAGGAGACATGATAGCTGTAGTAGGGCTTCTGATGTTCGAAAAGCAGTTTGTGATGTCTGGACGCTGATTTTGAGTGTTTTTAGCACTGCTCGTATTTTCTCGGTTGTCGAGGCCCGAGCACTCCGAGAGCTATTCCAGTGCCTCAAGGAGACCACCTTTGTTGTTCTTGTGGTGTATGCAGTGTGTTATCCCCGCTGAATTGTTTGGGTTCAGCGGGGGTGAAGGGGCTCGGTGCGGCTAGCTATTGGCGCCCCTATGCAAGCTCGCTGGTGGCTCATTTGTATTCTCTCCATGTTCTTTCATATTATGCCTTCTAGAGTGGGTCATATTCTTGCCGTTTTCCAATGCACTCACACACAAAGCTCATGCTTTTTTCCCCATGGACCTCCATGCCCTAATTGAATTCTCTCTTGGTATCAAAGCACATGGGGGTGTGTGAGCAACAAAAGCAGTGGAAGCAACAGCAGTGGGTAGAACACTAAGAGACCTCGCCACAATGCGCCACGCCGGCAGCCGTGTAAGGGAGCGCAAAGTGACTGCATGGGAATGCCATAGGGGAGGTGACCAGCGCACATCAGCATCAGCGACTGGGACATCAACAGTAGTAGCAGCAATAGACGTAGTTGCGGTAGTTGCGATGCCTCGCAACAGGAGTAGTGGCAACAGTAGACACTCATTGCAACAGCAATAGCGGCGGTAGCAACACTAGTAGGAGCGGACGGTAGCATTCACAGTAGATGTGCCTTTGGTAGTAGCAGCAGTATCAAAATCTGCTGTGCCGCGTAGCAACAGCAACAATGGCAGGAGCAACAACGACCACAACAGCAACATTGCATAGCAGCAGTAGTAGTATTTGCTGCATTAGCGGCGGTAGTAGCAACAGCATGCAGCAGCGGTAGAAGTAGTAGCAATGGCAGCAAAAGCAGTGCATAGCAACAGTAGCACTAGCGGCAGCAGCAACGCCTTTCGGATGCAACAGCAGGAGAGGCACCATGAAGCAGTAGTAGTAGTAGCAAGTAACAACAGTGGCAGCAGAAAGTATCAGCGGTTGCAGTAGCAAGAAGTAGCGGCGGCAGCAACAAGGAGCATCAACAACTGTTGCGTAGAGTAGCAGGAGCAGCAGCAGTAGTAGCAACAGCAAAAGCACCAGCAGCAGCAGCAACCGTAGCAGCTGCACCCGCCGTCGCAGCTGCTGCTGCCGAAGGGCCTCGCAACCCTCCCCCAAGGGTTGGCCAGAGAGGGACCTCCTTGAACTCCCATAGAGGGCCACCCTCGGAGGGGGCCTGTTGGCCCTATGAAGCCCCCAAGGGGCCCCTCGAAGGGGCCCCATGAGGCCCCTTGACCCCATCGGCCCAATCGGCCGACCGATGGAGGAGGCCGACGGTGAGAGAGAGTCCGACCTCCCCCTCCCTCTCCCTCCATTCGTTCCTCCCACATACCCTGCTCGCTTGCACTAGCAAGCGAGCGAGCGAGCATGCACGGGAGGGAGGGTCCTCCGGACATCCTCCCTCCTTTATTTTCTCAATTTACCCAAATTAGGGGAAACTGAGACTAGGGGGGATGAGAAGAAAAAAAAAGTAGTTGAGGTGGAAAAAAAAAGGAGGAGGGATGAGGACGAGATGAGAGAGAGAGAGAGAGAGAGAGAGAGAGAA